>JAVDBV010083459.1:0-36765 GCA_032619315.1 Piper longum | reverse complement strand
CATATATGCTGCAGCATGAAGAGGATGACAAAATTGATTCGCCCATCTCTTGGTGATGATATCAACAAATAACTTGTATCGCTCTACTTTCATGTCGTGGACCTCTTTTATTTTTTCGATAGTCATTTGCATTGCATCATAAACGAATGGCATCGAAGGTCTGTCATCACTGTCCACCAATCTCAAAAATCGCACAAGTGGCTCAATTGTTTTATGCACAAATTTCATCTTCTTCCAAAAATGTGCACTCAAGACAATCCTTTCAGCAGCGATTCCATTCTCTTCTTTTGCAAACTTTGATGATGATTACATTTCAGAAACAAACATCTTTTTCAGTGCCTGCTTGTGTTCTAGGAAGCTCGCAATCGTCAAAAAATGCGTAGCAAATCGAGTTACACCGGGTCTCACCAATTCATGTCTATTTGTGAAATTATTCCTCATAAGAGCCAACAACCATGAATGGTTATATATAAGTTTGGTGACTTTCTGTGCATTCGTAATGCATGTACCAACTTTTTTAATTTTTGCAAAGTCCTTCAACATCAAGTTAGTACAATGGGCAGCACACGGCGTCCAAAATAGATGTTGTCTCTTATGTTCTAGCATCTTCCCGGCAGCTTTGTATGCAGAAGCGTTATCATTAATAACCTGGACAACATTTTCCTCCCCAACTTCTTCTATTTTTTTGTCCAGTAAACTAAAAAAATAGGTAGCATCCTTTTTTTTATCTGAAGCATCAACTGATCCAAGGAAATACATTCCTCTCGGGCAGTAAATTAGAAAGTTGATCAAAGTTCTCCCGGATTGATTGGTCCACCCGTCAGACATAATGGAACAACCTGTTGTCTTCCAAGAAGCTTTTATATCCTCCAAGCTGGCATTTATGGAAGCCACTTCAGTAGTAAGAAGATTACCTGACAAAGCATGTCTGCCTGGAGGTTTGATCCCTTGATTACCGAATTTACCTGCCACATCAATCATTTTCTGGAAGTAAGGCGAGTCCACAACATGGAAAGGAATGACACAGTGATAGAAGAATCAAGCAACGGCTGTGTGCAATTGCTCTTTCGCCTTCTTTTCTAATGCCGTAGTAATTCTCATTTGACCTGATGTCTTCTTCTTCGCACTTTCAACAATTGGTGCCTTCCTCCTCTCTATAGACTTAGACCACCCACTACTTTGTTCCTGAACTTCCATCTCTTCCATATCTGAGTCATTCAAACCATATAAACCTATTTATTCTCTAATCCTTTGTTTTTCTTTCTTGGCCTTTTCCACACCAATGAAATAATCTCTCATCTTTTGTGCATCTGCTTCAGGAACTTTCTTACACACAGCAACATTTCCTTTGACTCCATCTAGATGTTGATTGAATCAATATATCCCTCCACTTATGGTTTTTCCGCAAAAGTTACATACGACTTACTTCTTAGATGCATCAACTGGTGTGCAATATTCTCATCCAATATCCATCTTCCCTGTGACAACTCTGGTACGCACAACACATCATTTGAAAAAAAAATTCCATACAATTATTGGATAGCAACACGCAATTGTACATCCATTAGCATGACATTAAACATCAATTAGCATTAAACATCAATTAACCCTAAATTAACATCAATTGACGTTTGAAATAAAAAAAAATTCATCCAATTAAACATTAATCAGTCCAATTAAACATCAATTAATATGACATTAAACATAAATTAGCATTAAACATCAATTAAACATCAATTATCCCTAAATTATCATCAATTGACCTCTGAAATAAAAAACAATATTTCATCTAATTAAATATTAATCAGTCCAATTAAACATCAATTAGCATTACATTAAACACCAATTAGTATTAAACATCAATTAACTATAAATTAGCATCAATTGACGTCTGAAATAAAAAAAATCATCCAATTAAACATTAATCAGTCCAATTAAATATCAATTAGTATGACATTAAACATCAATTAGCATGACATTAAACATCAATTAGCATTACATATCAATTAAACATAAATTAACCCTAAATTAGCATCAAATGACGTCTGAAATAAAAAAAAATTCATCCAATAAAACATTAATCAGTCCAATTAATCATCAATTAACATGATATTAAACATCAATTAGCATTAAACATCAATTACCCCTAAATTAACATCAATTGACGTCTGAAATTAAAAAAATAATTCATCCAATTAAACATTAATCAGTCCAATTAAACATCAATTAGCACACCAATCAGCTAAAAAAAACATCAATTAGCATCCAATTACACATTAACCATCAATTTAAAAAAAATTCAACTTTACTCGTCGGTGCACAAACAACGATTGGCAGCGCGATTCGAGTCCACAAGGCTGTCGGCCAGCCGCACGTCGGAGGCTAGGTCAAGACGCGTCGGAGGCGAGGTCGAGGAAGCGCGGTGGTGGCAGAATCGCGGCGGTTCGCTCGAGGGAGGAAACGAATCGGAGTCGGGAGGGAGGAGGAATCCAGATTTACGTTTTTAAAAAAAAATACGTAGGGTATTTTAGTAATTTTCCAAAAAAAATCAATTTTTACCGATTCAGTCCGATTCCGATTCCGATTTAAATCGAGCTAAATCGGCCGATTCCGTCGCTGATTCGGGGCAGACTGATTCAGCCCCAAAATCGGATCGGCATGCTGTCGATTCAATTTAAATCGGCCGATTCCACTCGGAATTGGCCGATTCTCCCAACCATGATTGAGACTTCTCCACGAGCATTTGTGTCCACTTTGTCTTGAGAGGATTTATCATCTCGCTCCAAGCTCATTTCATCATCAGGAAAATTTTTACCATTAACAAAATCATTTCCCTTTTTCAGTTTACTCCTCACCTCCCTTTTAGATACTAGTTTGCCACCACCCGAGTTGCATGTTTCTTGGAGCTAATTAGAGAATCTGTTGTACTTATGGATCCTTCATTCAGCATAGAATGTTCAGGTGCACTTCCAGGATTCCTTTTTTTATGATGCAACCACCATCTCTTCCTCTCTAGCAGCAGCTTCCAGTTCCTTCTTCGCATAATTTCATCAAAGGTCAAAGGTCGTGTCCGTGCTGATGTACAATCATGATCTTGACTCCTGAAAATCTCATTGCTAATACGTTTTCTGACCTTGAGATGATCTTCCCTACTCATTTAGCTCATGCATACAGCTCACAAAACATGCATTGTAAACAGAACTATGAAAGCATCTGCCATAAAGTAATCGCCAAACAAGAATCTCATATAAACAGACAATTCATGACAAGCATTTCGAATCTTCCAACATGAACCAAAAAACATGGTAAAAAAAAGGGTCCCAATCAAATCCATTCCTATATTTTCTTGGCTCCATAAACGAATAAATTAACAATGAATCGATGATAGGTCATTCCCACATTATATACTTCATCAAATAAGTATCATTATGCATGAAACTCTTAGATGCCCAATCAAAGGTGTATAACACATATGAAATGAAACAAAAAACTTAGTAAACAACAAAGAAGAATCCATTTTTACAAAAAATGCAGATGAATAATCAAATTGTGAACTCCCATTTATACCGGCAAGACCGACAAGAGATTTTGCCACAACCCGCAGGGAAACTAATCAATTCATCAAAAAAGGGTCAAAACCCATAAAATTTCTACCATGCAACAACAAGTCTCACTGATCCTCCATCCCCTCAAATCCCCAAAAACTAAGGATACGTGATCTTAGTAATCCAGCTTAGACTCATTCAAGTTGTTAAGAATCCATCCCTTGTGGCCATGGCTCTTGGTGATGTTAGACAGTGGTGAAAAGGAAACTACTAAGGAAGTTCCCAATCCCAAGACTACTAGTGAAATATGAAGACCCCAAGTTCTTCATCCTCGCCTGTGCTTGATCATAGAAGAACTCAATCTTGGCAACCTCTACAATGTTAGGCTCAATGGGCCCCTAAAAGTTAATTGCAACAGGTTCATGGGTCTATCAAGAGGTTCATGGGTCTATCTTAATCCAAACGCTAGATTTTCTCATTAATCTATATACAAGTCACTAGTTGTTTCCAAACATGATGTGAGATAAACCCAACAATTATCCCCCTCACACATCATACCACCCGAATTATCTCCACATCATTACATGCGAGGCCATATGTTATATTGAAGTTTTAGAAGATTCCAATTCGGGCCTTATGCCCAATGGGCCCTTAAAAGTAATTTACAATAGGTTCGTGGGCCTCTTTTAATCCAAAAACTATCTTAAAGAATAAGGTTTTCCCATTAATATATATACAAGTCACGAGTTGCCTCTAAACATAATGTGGGATAAACCCAATACACAAATATGTCTGCAATGCCTATTAGTACAACTGTGGCAAGAGCATGATTATTATCAATGGAGCAGTTTCTTTGGCACCTACAATGCCATGGACCTTGACCACACTTAGTCTCCCCATCTCAGCTAAACTTGCAGTGATCAAAATAACAACATGGAGGACAAGACCAATTGTCATTCTTTGCAACAATGTGACGCCTCTGGGATTTTTAGGGTACTTCCTAATGGCGGGTACAAAGTATCTGTCGTAGAAGACAAGGCTGATGAGCATGGAGATCACCACAAAGGCAGCGAGGCTCGCATGAGGGATCTCGAAGAGGGTGTGGACGTGTGCAATCATGGTGCTGGGGATGAAGGTGACTACCAAGATGGGGAACATCTTCACCATTTGCTTTGTTTCTTCCTCTCGGGTGACTGTGCAAAGTCTCCATTTGGTGCTACCTTTGGCTGTTCTCACTCCTGCCTTGTCGAAAAACCTACATTCAGTGAATTGATAGTAAGTTTGCTCTGGCCATTGGAATTGCTGATGAGCTAATCATCAAGGCTAAGAGGATTGTATATGAACAGTTTTGACTAGGAGTGTCAATATGAAGGGGGAACAACAACAACTACTAGATTGAGGGTGCAATTTCAATTACTTCGTCAAAAAAAAAAATTCAATTACCTCAATGAATGGGTATACTCAATCCTGAATTTCCCACTTAGCATAATCTTCTGCAGATAATTCATGGAGTTCATTGGGATCAATGGGGGTGGGAACCCTCCAAGTCTTGAGAGCAGCTCCAATGGCATGCGAGGTACTCGTGGCCGTAGGCGAAGTCCGAAGGCTTGAGGTGCCGGAACAGCTCCAATGGCAGGACGATCTTCTCCACTCGCCGACCCATCAGACAAAAGGAGATTGAGGACGACGAATAGATGGGGGATCGAAGAGGATCCTCGTGAGAGCCATGCGGAGGCTGCCGTCATTTAGGGCTAAGACGGTCATTTGCAGGTGCATGAACTCAGCGGAGGTGCAGAGCCGCTAGTGCCGGACGGCAGCGGAGCTAGATCCCGAGCTCGAGCTCAAAGTACTCTTGTTGGGGTAAGCATGGCGGTGGGTCTTGAGCCCGAGGGCCGTCTTGATGCGCGAGGGCGCGAAGAGGGACTTCGGCGCGCCGGCGGGGGCGGTTGGGGAAGGGTTGTTGCCGGCACGGGAGTCTGCGGTGCGGCGGGCTGCACTGGAGCGGCAGGCGGCGAAGAAGAGGTCGTAGGCGGAGGTTGCGGAGGTTGAGGTCGGCGTCAAGGCGGGTGAAGGGGCAGTCGAGTTGGGTCAGCGGGGGTGTCAGAGGTGGAGGGGTGGCGGAGGAGGCCGAGGCCATGGATTCCCAGCGAGAGTGGGAATCCATTGGGATGGGTTGGTAGGAGGAGGAGGGCAGCTGTGGAAGAGGGAGGGGGGGGGGGGGATTGTGGGGATGGGAGGGATGTTAAAGACCTGATTCACGGGCATTGGATGATGCTAAGATTTGGGTGTTATTTCTTGTAGTCCAGTATCCAAGATTGGGTAGCAGGCTATCTGAATGGTGAAAATAACGTATCCGTGTTTAGTTACGGGTGACAACTGTGGTGTCAGGGATGGGTGCTGGAGGTCTAGTAGTGAGTGCCATAGGACCGAGTATGATGTTGCTTGATGCACTAAACGTGTAGTGGATGACGGTTGTGACCGAACATCGGACACTACTGGGTGTATAGCGTGATCATGCGTCAGGCGCTACTAGGTGATGGGAATGATCAAACATGCATGATACTGAGCGTCAGGTGTGATTGATGTTGTGTGTGGGCGTACATGATGGGTCATCATGCATGATTGGCACCTTGCGGGTGCACGCATGATGTATGGGCGCGATCGATCATGGTAGTACAAATGCATGAGGGACCGAGTGGATGCTGGTATGTGGTGCGACCAAGCTGCCAAACACTGGGATAGGTCAAGTGTTGGTTAGGGTTGAGCCAATGGAGGTGGCATGTTCCTAGTTTGTAGGGATTGCTTCCGGGACCCGATGAATCAGCAGGGCCGCCATCAGGTTGGTGGAGATTTGTTACCAGATTGGATCATGACTTTGGAGAAAATAATGATCAAATATGTGCAACTAACTCCTGGAGATAAACATGTGGCCGTGCGGATAAACCTTGAAGTGGGGATAAAGACGTGGTGGATCTTTGCTGGATCTTTTCGAGATAAAGATGCTGGAGATTGTTGTTTATCTAGAACTTGGAGATATGCTGGAATATATATACGCGAATTGAAGTGAAGGATGGGACTTTTCCTCAGAAATTGGAGAAGGACGTGACTCACATATAGAATTGAGAGGAGCTAATTGTGGGGCGGACTCTTGGTGGAAGAAGACGAGCAATTGGGGGAGAAGCGTGTGTTGGGATTGATTTAGGGGAGACATCGGAGTTTGCTGCAGACAGATCTTCGCGGAGTTTGCTGCAGATAGATGTTTGTGGTGAAGGGATGGGAACTTCGAGTTGCTGGGCATTGTCGATTGGGGCTTATCAAGGTACACGTTTGTGGTTTTACAACCTAGTGCTATTCCGGTATTACATGTAATTAAATTGATCTGTGGGAGACATCTTGAGGGTTGTGGTGGGTGAGTTCCATTGTAGTGGGTACATTTGGGCGAGGCTGTGGGGGCTGTCCACAAGCCGAGCAAGTACTTGTGAGAGGAGTCGAGTGCTTATAATTTCCTTGTATTAGTTTTATAATATAAGGTTGGGAAGTATTTTTCCCGTATATGTAGTTTTGCTTGTTGGCTAAAACTTCATCAGGTCGTGGTCGACCTTTACAAGGCAGCAAAGTTGTGAAAACTAGTTGCTGAGACAAGCAAGGGGCAGGCGGCACAAATGAGTCCAAATAGCGCTATCGAGTAGCAGTATTAGTGGCGGTGATCGAGTGAGTGCTAGTTGGTGCTAGTGTGTAGCGGCATTGAGGAGATAGCTATTGGTATTACCCTCGTGGTGTTGAGTTGTGGCCGAACCTAAGTGTAGGTGGTTTGGTGTTTTGCTTTTGATTTAAACTGCGTAATTTACTTGAGTACGCCGCATAGGTCTGGTTTTGAGGCAAAAAATTTTGTCCTTGAAGTGCACCTGTGACAGGAGGGAATGTAGGAGAGGTAAGAGGCCATGTATTTGGTTGAACTCGTCTCGGAAACGAAGAACAGGAGCCACGAACCCTCACTTCAAAATACAGGTAACACATATATGAAAAAGTAACTTTATTTTAACAAAAATTAAATGTTATTTAAAAAAACATATTTTGCACTGTGAGGGATAAAAATACGCTTTTCCCTTGCCACAAAGAAAAAAAGACGACAAAAAAAAAATTGTGTGAATTTAAAAAGATTGAATATTTTGTTAAAATTCGCTTATGATTGTCAATAGTTACTTTGTCAAGTTTTTAAAGGGTAATATTTTTTTCTTTATTTTTTTATTTATAATTAATACTAATTGTGTTAAAATTATAATAAATTAGTACGAGGGAGGGAGATTGTTATATGGATATTTTTTATATCAAATTATGATATAATAAATTTGATCGGTGATTTTTCCCCTAAATTTAGAGTTTTCCGCATAAATTAGTTTTGTCTATATTGGTTAGTATTTTTTCCCCAATAAAATTGGTGTTGTCTATTTTGATTGGTACTTTTCATTCATTATATGTTGAAACAAAGATTTATATGTTTGATTGGTTAATCCAAACATCCATTTCTGCAATTTCCCTCCGTTTCTGCTCTCTTCTTCTCCTCTCTCCATTGGCCTCTAATTCTCTTATCTATCAGTGTATATTATGTGGTTCATTAATGTATTACTTCCCATTTTGCTTTGCTCTTTATTAAGGTTTTGGATGTTAGATGGCAGTAATACATGTTGACGTTGGAAAACAGGTGTATGTGTGTAATCCATGTGTTAACGCATTAAAGCAAGTTAAGTTTGTACTTGTTATGCGTTAATTAGCATGAATTATTTTTCCCTTCACGATCAAATTTACCTTTGGAAAGAAATACTAGGTCCTTTAATTTTCCTGTCATAACATACTAAAAAACATTTTACAAGTATCCATTTAATTTGATTCTGATCTGCAGCTAGTCGGGAAAGCATATCTCGAGGTATTGCATTATCATTGTATTAAAGGTATAGAAGCATTGACATCATAATTGTTGCAGACTGAAGCATATTTTTGTTAGCTCGAGAAAGACATGTCGGCAGAGACACTCTCTGGCTGACTGTGAAATCTCCGGTGATGCAACCTAGACGTTGTAGTTGTAGAGAGGATGAATGCAAAAAATAGCTTGATCTTTTTAACAAACAGTGAAATTTCACATTTAACAGATGAAAACGTGTGAACAAGATGAAAAATAACCACATGGATGGATGATGATGAAGAACAATCGAACAAATCATTGTGGGACAACTTCAAAACCCGGAACACAAAATACAAATTTATACACAATATCGCACACCAATATAATAAACACATCTGAGCAAACTTTGGTTTTGGGTTTCTTAGCAACTACAACAGCATCATGGTTCGATCAAAGCCTTCTCCAATCTTGTCTGAAATGGTGTAGAATGCCAATTCACCCTCTTATCCTGCATAGTAAAAAAATGAATAAGAACACAGCAGAATTGCAAGCCTCTCCCTCTCGCAGCAAAACCACCACCTAAAAAACTTACAGAATCTCAAGCCCGGGGTACTCTTGTCCAAAGATCCTACCTCTCTGTACTTGCTTGTGGTATTCGGTATTCCATTCATTCCTTCCTTTTCAGGTTGATGGCTCCAATATCTCCCAACAGTACCCACAATGGGGATGTCATCAGGGCTCTTACTCGGTGACCTTCTCGGCGAAGACGAAGCCGTGCTCTTGATCTGTTCGACTGTGAGAACACCCAGTATCGGCCGGTCCTCATACCTCCTTGGTGGATAAGAAGAGGTCTGAGACACACTAGAAGAGATTGTTTTTGTGTCCTGAGATGGGGACACTAACCAGGTTGAAAGGCTTGCATCAACGGCTGGTACCGGAGGTGGTGTTGATGGAACATCCTTCGCTACCAGTTTGTCCACTCCTTTGAGCTTGGGGGGTTTAAATGTTGGCTCCTCGGATGAAAAAGCTGGAGAATCTAGACTCTCCTCGAGACCAACGTTCTCCTTGTTGGGTTTTCCGATGGTGGAAGAAGGCTTTGCCTTCACTTCCTTCCACTGGGAAAGGTTCTCCACCGGATTCAGAACAGAGTGAACGTAGTGGCTCCGGTCTCTAGCTCCAGTAGCAGTAGATATGGCGGGAGAGGTTGGATCAAATCTTTGCTCTGCGTCCAAAGGTAGCGAGAAGCACGACTCCTGAGACTCCTCTGGTTCTTCCTCCTCGTATTCCAGCTCTCCATAGTCCTCTAAGTCGCTTTCTTCAAGACCCTCATCCACATTTCTATGCTCTTCTTCTTCTTCCTCTTCCTCATCATCACTAACCACACAGTTCTGATACCGGTGATTCTCTGGAAAAGATACCTGCCTTGGTAGAGCAGACAAATCTTCTTCCGATTTCAAGCCCTCTTCTTCCCTTCCTTGCTCCCCATCCCCTTCCAAGATCGGAACAATTGCAGCAGAAGCCTCAATGTAGGTATTGACATCGAGATCAAAAGTCACCTTCTTCTTAACATTAACACACAAAATCTCCGGTTTCTCCCTAACCCACAATACAAATTTCTCATATAGCTATAACCCAAAAAAAAAAAAAAAAAAAAAGACCAATCTTTCATGCACGCAGAATCGATGCAGAAACTCTACCTATCCTCTGAGCCCAAAAGGATGGACTCAATTGACGGGGCCGTCTTCAATTGTTGACAGAGCGGTTGCTGCAAGCATTCACCCCCACTCCGACGACTCTGAACTTCTCAGAAAGTCAAAACTTTAGATTAAAAAAGCGGAAAAGACCAAACAGGAAAACAGAAGCAGGAACGAAAGGACGAGCTAGAAAGGCCGCTTACCGGGCTCCGGCGGGGAGACTCCCTCTTGGGCTTCCGGCGGCGGCCATGGTCGGATCCGAAGCAGCCAAGGAAGCACCCCATTGACTTGCGGATCCAAGGCGTGCCTCCTCCGATCGAAGGACCTAAAAAGATGAGTTCTTTACAAGAAGACGACGTCGGCGATGGCGGCCATGGAAGGAGGAGAAGATGGGACGGGAAGCCACAGCGGCGACGCCTCGACGCTCTTGTCTTTCTGTTGTCAAGCAAGGTGACCGTTGGAGTGGGGTTCACTATCTCTGGGTCCCACTTTTGATATATGCTTTTTTTTTTTTGAGAAACTTTTTTATGTGAGAGGAATATTACAGCGTGCACATATATTTCATTGGGTTTCAATTTTGCCGTTGAGACGCTGGGGCCCACTATCAATATTAGGGATTTTTTAAAGTATTTTTCTTATGTGGAGAGTGGGCACAAATTTATTTTATTAGAGTTGTAAGAGGACTACAAGAGTGAGGCAATCAATCTAATTTAATCTAATCTTATTAATAAAAGACGTGTATGAAAAATTGGAGATTTATAAGGCATTTCGTTGCATTATCTTAGACTTATTTAATAAAAAAAAAATATATTAGAGATAACAAATAAAATTAGTGCTCGATGAAACATTAAAAAAAAAATGGCACAGACTCTTTTATAGTATAAAATGATTAGACAAAAATAGGGTTGGCACAATTCTTCCCCCACCTTTATTCTTCTCCCTGACATCCAATCTCTAAACAATATTATTAAAATTTTAAAAAATAATTATATATGTCCAACATTATTTTGTAAGCTCGGTTTTTTTAATAATATTAATAAATTAAGAATCATGATAAAATTTTCTATATATGTTATATATAATTTTCTATAGCAAGCAAACTCCCTGCTAGTTAAATAAAATATAACAAAATAAAAAATAAATCAAATAATTGCATTCTATCTCATCACTTAATTACAAAATTATTTTTAAAATCGAAATTTATCTTTAAAATACTATATTATTAATTAATATAGCATATTATATTATTTAACAAAAGCCTATCTATAAAATTAAAAAGCCTGGCACAATATTTTTTATATTTAATAATAACACGGAAGTATTAAAGATGAATTTGGATGGATTCGTATCAATTTATATCAAATCCAAATTAATTTCAGATTGGATACAAATTAGTCAGGACTATTCAGAGATGAGATACGGGGTTGGCGTAATCCGATTCCTCGATGGCCATACAACTTGAATCATGAATATATTACTCAACCATTATTCATATCAATTCCAATCGCATAATAAAAACTTATCAATTGCCGATAACCAAGTTAGCCATTCTTAAAAACTATATATATGAGTAGCCTTTTACAAATCTAACAGACATTTTGGGGGCTTAGTTACCATTACCGCTTACATCTTCAAAATCGAATAGGAAGGTCACAAGTTACAAGCTCTGAGGTGGAGGCAGGAGAAGGAAGCCATGGCGAGAAGCAGCAGCCCAGACCTGGGTCACATCCATCACCTTCTCCCCGCACTCATGCACATCCCAGCCTTCCAGTGCATGCACAATCCCAGCTGCCCGCCATGCGCTTATGGCCCTCCGAGGCAACCAATTCTGTGTCATTCACACGCGAGTTAGAAGCAACTCTTTCTACAATTTTTTATGCTAATTCTGCAGCTTCTACACAGGGCTCACCTCGCAACAGTGCATGTTCTCTAATTCCTTGGGGGCCATCAAGGCCGGAGTGTCGTAGTATATGCAGTCCTCTCTTGAACTTGCAGGGGGGAACTGTGAGAAGGGAATGAAGCAAGTTCCCTTTGGGGCTCTGCTCTGTTCTTCTTTGGTCAGCCCCTCCCCCACCAGCCACACCTGGTTATAGTTTTTCATGATGAATTCATGCTTTAGATTTAAGGGCAAGTGATAAATATAGATTGAAGGATATAAGGTTACCTTGGCAAAGCAGGTGCTAGAAAGATCAAGTTGGCTTCCCATGCTAGTGGGTAATTGTAATTTGAGCCACTTGAACTCGTCTCTTCTGAGCATCACAACCTAGACGTCCAAGAATTGTCATCGACCACTTTCTGAATGTGGTAGAAATGCTATCTATAAGAGGGGAGTGAAGTTTACCTTGACACCTTTCAAGCACAGGGCAAGGGCCAGTGCACGTCCTGCCTTGGAGGGGTGCCCTCTAAGAACAACCTCCTTCGTTCCTTGGGGTATGTTGTTGAGCACAACTCCTACCGCCAATGCAGTCCCATCTACCACTCTAATCTTCAGATTGGGGTGCCTCTGCACATAGAGCTCTCCACTCCCATTAAGTTGCTCTTTCTGTTGCATTATTAATTCATTAATTACTACTTCCCATGTAAAACGCTAAGGGGAGGGAAATTGTAGAGATTAATTATGAACTAAAAATTACTTGATTAAGAAGGCCCAAGCTAATCACTTTGGCCCCTTCTTGATTTGCATCCAGAATGGCTTTCTCAATCATTGAATTGATGCTAGCCTCCTGCCACCTTACCCGATACTGCAATCACAAATTGCCCAAAACCCAGTTAATAAATCAGTTAAGAGTCCTCAAGAAGCAGCAAGGTAGAGACAAAAAAAAGAATAGTCACATGAAAGCTAAATCTGGGAACTGCCCAAGTCTGGATCTGAAGTTTGTCCAACCTATTACTCTCCACAGTGAATGTGTCTCCCAAGATCCACGTGAAGAGCATAGCAAACCATGTAAATGGGGCGAGCAACCACAGGTACCATTTGCAAGTGTATGGGTTGGATGCAAAAGAAGCCCAACCGAGGGGCAGGTGGTAGATAGAGTTCAATGTGGTTGGATGGGTGAGATGAACCGCGTCCACGCCCTGCTTCATCTTACCCTTGGAACAAGCTTCATATAAGGCGCCCGATGAGTCATCGGTGGTATCATAGAGGTAGTCATAAAAAGGGATGAACAGTGAATAGTTGGTTCTGAATTGGGTGTGGTGTAGTGAATGAAACCTGGTGGCAAGAAACAATGTTTAATTGGTGACACGGATTATTTGGTAGAGAAGAAGAAGAAGAAGAAAGTTTTGTTCCCAAAACTTTTTCTATATTAGTTCGTCAGATCATGATAAAAAGTAGGAGCATGTGGAAGAGCCTTACGAGGGGGTGTACATCAAATACTTGAGTGGAGGGAAGGCTCTAAACAACCATGTTGGCACAAGCTCGAAATTGCAATGCCCCAGATTGTTCATAAAATCAATGTAAGTGGTGTACAAGGCCAAAGCTACAATGGAAGCTGTCCCGGTGAATGTAGCTGCAAACTGTGGCATCGAGAAGAGTAACACATATGACACAACTTCTATAAACGGGTGAATCACAGCTGCCATAAAACAGAGATTGATCACTAATTCCACTTATAAATAATATAATCATAACAAGTTCATCATATCTAGCTAATTTGGTACAAAATATTTGAAGAACTGACCAGTATTGGGCTCGGTGGCAATGGATAGATGGTGGTGGGAATGATAGCGGGAATAGAGGAAATGGTGATGGAGAGCTCTGTGGAGCCAATAGTACAGGAATTCCACAGGACCCATATGAACAATAAAGCACAAGATCACACCATTGGTCTTCCACAAGGGCAACTTGCGACCTCTCTCAATAAAATAACGACCCAAGTAGAGAAGTAGCCCGTTTAAGATGATCTGATCGTCCCTGTCGCACGGTAGCTTCTCGTTAATTATTTGTTATTCCTCAAGTACTGAGCATTTGAATTACTAATAATTAATATCTTGTATTGATATCATGTTGTCATACCAGTTCTCCTCTCTATCAACTTGTTCAAACTCAATACCCCTCTGGACAATCTTGTTTCTGTTCCTAGCAGTCTGGAAACGAGAGAGGCTCCTCCACAATTGGAAGTGAAGGATTCTCCACAATATGAAGGGCAAGACGGCAAGGTAAGAGAGATCCTTCTCGTCCTTTGGCATGGTCAAGTATGAATGTATGCTGTGTGCTGCCCAAGGTGCCAATACCATGTACTACCACCATACATTATCAATTGACGTAAATAAGGCTTGAATGCTTGTATGATTTTCATTTTTTATACAGCAAAAACAAGTAAGAATTTTTTTAAAAAAAAAAGAAAAAAGAAAGCTCTTGTTGATGTTCTGAATGAGTTGCTCAAATTTGGCGATCAAGGAAGGAAATGGTTTGAGTGTGTACCTTGAAGCTTCCTAGATCTTGCCATGGCCATTTGGTGAGAGGGCCTGGCATGGAAGCCATATCTTGTCTTTCTCCGTGAAGATGAATGAGAGGCTATGGTGGTGTGAGACTCTCTTTATAATGGTATAGCTAGCCATGTTGCACACCCTATGTTGCAAGGAAGAGATCATAATAGCTAGACGCTTTTCATCAGTAGTAAACACATATAAGTGGATTAAAGATGTTAGTCACGCCCACCATTATAATATTTTGTCTATCATTCGCCCAACATTTATTAAACAAAACACGAATCAATTTTTTTATAAAAAAACTTATTTTATTAAGGGCTAAGATTATCGATTAAAACCATCATTAAATTTCTAGAATCACCTATCTATAATAAGTAGAATCACTCACATTGGTTAGAGTCTTTTATTCGTTCTATTCCACGTACTATATATGGACAAGCGATCAAGAGATGAGAATCCATCGTATTCCGATCTATATCTTTCGAATTCCCAATCATGCAAGTAAACATTTATTGCGAATGATAAGTAATAATCTTTAGATATGTGTAACGATCGTCATTATTATTATCATCTAATCAATTTGATCCCACTTTGATGTAAACATTCGATCGTCATGATGATTAATTAATTGTTTCCCATCAAATCGATGATCGACACAAAGCCTGGAATATAATTACAAGGTGATAATTACTTTAATGAATCATTAAGTGGGTTTTAAAATAATTTGTCGTGTAATGTTGGCCTAATTGCAATCAAATGGGTAGAGAGCATTTAATGCAAAGTATGCTCAAATAAATAGATTCACAATAAATGTCACCAAATTCTCTTCTAATTGTCTTATCTCTAATTTTGGAGTTGTGGGTGAAACCATAATGCTCATGTGCGGATGCGTGAGACAGAGCTTTCGCCATGAAAGCCTATATTTGAAGGTTGCTAAGCTCGCCAGATCCCAGCTCGAAGCTAAATAGACATCTAACCACTTCAAAAAATATTTTGATTTTGATAGGTTAACCTATTTGGAATTCTCGTTATTTTTCATTCATAGGTGTGATCATATGTGGCCTGTCTAATTAATTCATGTATTAGTTAGTATCCATTTACGCTTCTACTTCTATATATATGTCGGTATCATTGAACGATAATTTTATATGCAAAATTAGATTGTTGTGCTATCATTTATAATGACTTGGTACAAAGTACAACACAATATGTTTAAATCATTTTTTAATTAAAATTTATAGACTATTCTATTTTTAAATATGATATTAGCCCAATAAATATTAAATATAAAATTAAATTTTAGTATGGAATTATTATTATTAGTGGATATATATGCATAAGAGATTCTTCTACGTGGCAGGTTCTCAAAGTTCTCAGCCATTGATTTGCCAAATTGGAGATATTTTGCGTTTTAATTATACATGTGGGCGGGCCTCTTTTGCACTAAAATCAACTCCTAAATAGCTAGAAAAACAACATTAATTAATCTCATTTAGTTGGAGGTTTGATTATGAGAAGAGATTGGGAGTTTAATTACCAATTGTAAGATATCACATTGTTCAAGGAAAGTAAATTGAGTTATGCAGCCTATGTATGTCAAGTTGTTGCATGTGCTGGCATACAATGTACGTATTTAATTATATTAATATGAGGAGAAGCAGCCTGATTAATTTCATTAATAATAGCTATTAAGAATATAATACTATAGGAAATCATTTATGTAGTGAAAGATTTATGCAGAGCTAGAATGGCAAGGAGCAAAGCCCAACCATGTGAATTAAAAAAAAAACATCAAATTAAATGCAGTTTTTAGTTCGACGAAATTATAGACTAGACTAATAAGGATAAGAAAACAAAAAAACTAACATAATAAGTACATCTAATTAGAATCCACCCAGAAATTTTGTTAGGCTAAAAATTACAATCGGGCTCCACATCTATAGAATAATTACAAGTAAAAAATAAAAAACAAAGGATGATTTTTTTCATACTATATATATATATGTATTATATTATATTCTTATTAATAAAATGAAAATTCAAAATTTTGGTGAAACGTAAGAGTTTTGACCAATCAAAATACAATAATAATAAAAGAAAATAAATGAAATTATTGTATTCTATCTTTTCATTTAAATAGAGTTTATTTTCAAAAATCAATATATATTTTATTATTTTATGAAAGTTCATCTATAAATTAAAATTTATCTGTGCAATAAGCCATGTATGATGCCGCACTTGTCTAGTATAGTCTACAAGTCACATTTTAAATATTGTGAGTACCGTATGGGTTAATTGATATACCAAATTTAAATGTGGTATAAAATATCTTTCCATCAACGAAGGGTAATTGGGTTTAACTAGAATATTTTAAATTTATAAATAAAATGCTTTATTGGATGTTAAAAATATTTGTGTGATTAATATTTGGTTAAATATAGGTTAAACACCTCACCAATTTTTTTAAAAAGTACGAATCTTGAAATTTTTTATATTAAAAATATTGGATATAAATTGAAACGGGAGGAAAGTTTGATTATCCAATTACGGATGATTATGTATGATTCAGCACTTTAAAATCAGATGTTAATTACCGGGTGAAAAATTTAAAATGGCATGCAATGTTGGAACCGCAGTTTAGTTGAGACCATTGCTCTCGTGTCGAGGTTTTGAGAGACTCTTTCACGCACCTATTCAACTCAGAGTAGACATTTTTCCTGTCAGGCAGAACCAACAATTAAACAGCACAGAAAAAAATCGTCCAAAAGAAGACAAGAAATTTGAGCTATACTAGACACTTCCTTCAATCTTTGGCATATTAAATAGTTACGGATTCAAGCACAGTATTACTATGTTACACAATGCAACCACCCTCACTGGTCATTACTAGTGAAAGAGACATAGAGGGGAAGATCAACGTGTGAAGAGAACCACCACACAGGTTTCATTTTATCCCCGTTAATGGGATGTCAGTGCATTTATAAGCGCTTCTCGTCTTTATGAAAAATGGTTCTCATCCCCAATCCGGACGAACCTAACACTAGCATTAATAGAGAGGACGGGCACCAGCTTACATACTACAACTCTACATTCGGTACTGTATGCTGTCAAATTTATTGGGTTGGCGGTTTCATTGATTTGGATGCGGTTCAGTACACCAAATACGGCCATTGTCTGCACCGGCAAACCAGATATGTAGTCTATGTGTACCCTCTCTTCTTCATTTCAGCTACTTTCTGGCTGTGATTATGCAATTTTTCCACTCAACATTCACGATCAAGAATCAACCTTTACCAGAAAGAAGATGAAAAGAGAAAAGATTGTCTTTAATATCCGTGGAACAGCCAAAGGGCACTTTTTGCTTATAAGAGCTACAACAAATTGCAACGCTTATTGTTTCTTTCACCGAACATCACATACAACAAATGCCAACGCTCACCAGTTTCTTGTTGCATGCCATGTGAATGATCTCGTTATGACCCATGGGTTTGTTTTAAAATGCTAAACCATATTGAGAGGCTAACAAACTATCCAGCAGTCATCACCCAACCGCACTCCAATGAATTCTGGTCTGTTTTGTTCTAAGTGTTGTTTCCACGAGGGCCGGGTATTAATTTAACGGGGCCAGGTATTAATTTACATCAATCAGTTAAGTGATATAACAAGTTTGTCATAACACTTAATACAATAAATTTGTGACCCTTCACAAAACGAGTGTGCAGCGAATGATTAATTCTAAAGAGATGTATTCACCATATGGTATGCATATTTTTTAAAGAATAATGCATACATTCTAATTAAAGGGTACGGATATATATATACATATATATATATATATATATATATATATATATACTCTTTTACACAAGGTAAAACCCTTCCCCATTTTAAAGGAGTCGTGGACACTGCAAAGGGTTACATCCCCGTCCAATGGTTGCATCCTATTTCCTCCCTATAGATATGCCAATAAAATCTCTTAAGATATATAGTCTTTAATCGGTAGTGAATTTTTAGAAAAATTATTATTTTATAAAGAGAAACAACTATGGTGCAATTATATTAATTTATTTTTTCATTTTTTATATTTTTGGGTTCATTTATAATTTAATTATTTGGTTTTTCTCTCTTATATAGAGTATTTGTCTTTATTTTTTTTTATAATTCACTTATTTATTATTAACATTAATGATTTTTTTAATTCCTAAAACTTTTCTTATTCATTGGTGTCTTCACCTTTATCGTTGTTTATCATTTATTATTTACACATATTTTTTTGAATTTTTACCATTTTATTAGTTTCATTTCGGGATTTTAATTTAGTTTTTTTCCCTAAAACATCTTTATTTTTTGCATAGGGTAATTTGTGAAATTCTTTACTTTTATTTATTAATAATTTTTTCCCTTACTAAAATTGTTGTATTTTTCCATTTATTTTTAAAGATTGTGATATTTTTTCCTTTTTTCAAAATTATTTTAATTTTTTTTAAAGATGTAGATGTACAAGGACTGTGAATTTCTAATGGATTAGACAAGACGTTTATAATGAGAAGTTATGGTTATGATCGATGAACTTGGAGATGAGAAAAAAAAGAATTAAATATATAGTTGGAAAAAAACTAGACAACAAGTTAATAATTATCTATTAGAAGCTGGTAAAATTAGTATGGTATTTTTCCATTAAGATTACTTTATTTTTTCACTTTAAATTGTAATATTTCTTCCCATGTATTTTTTCCCCACAAGTCTGATAACGATCAAAAGTACTTAATTTATATCTATAATTTATTGTAGTTCAGGTATTTTCATATATATATATATATATATATATATTAAGTTTGCAATTTAATTAGCTTCAAAAATTTTTAAATATTTGATATCAGGGATTGATATTTTAGGAATTTATATATTTAGTAATCATAATATTAGTTTGTTTGTAAAGTATAATCCACTCATTGAGGAGGATTTTATGACTAATTTATTTTAAAAGATTTATAACCCATCTTATATCTTATATATTAAATATCAAACCGGATGTGATGTGAAATTAAGATGGAAAACTTCGTGAATTCAATTGTCCCATATCAAAAGTTTGTCTATAATGGCTCTCCAAATTCAATTCCCATACACAAACCTCTCCACCAAATACCACCATGTTATAATTTTATGGTATGAGATGCAAAATTATAGTGTTTCTAGTCTTAGATCACATTTGGGATTGTAATTGTGTGGAGTGCGCTATATGAGATGAATTCTAAATCTCTTTAAATAACTATTCATGGTGATACATACCCAAGGCTAGTAGCCAACTACTCATATCGGCCTGAACCCAACCTCTCACATCGAGCCGATAGATCATTTTTGTAAAAATCACGAAATAATAATAATAATAATAATAATAATAATAATTTTTCTTACACGGGAAAGTTGTATGGCTATAATTAATTGTTGGAATTAAGTGGATATTTTGATTATGATTGAAGAGAATTACTGTCGATGTTTTAGTTAAATATTTTAGTGATCAGATTTTGTAGATTATTGTATGAGAGATTTTTATAGTTGTGATGGTTATCCTAGATCACCCTCGATTACTAAATAGAGAAGATCGTAGGAATGGGTTTAGACATTAAGTAGGCCATCGTCGGCATGGTTCCTCTCCCCACTTGCTCCTCTTCCTCCTCATCGGTACTCTTTTTATTTTCTTCTTTTTCTTTGTATGATCGCATTTATTTATTCATAATCACATCAAGATCAACAGAATTGCATTATGTATCATATAAATATTTATCATCATAATGAATATAAACTACCCCTTAAATATTAGTAAATATTTTATTGTGATAATTTGGGGGTATTTTTACA
Organism: Piper longum; assembly: GCA_032619315.1. Classification (NCBI taxonomy): domain Eukaryota; kingdom Viridiplantae; phylum Streptophyta; class Magnoliopsida; order Piperales; family Piperaceae; genus Piper; species Piper longum. Next base: position 16,336 of record JAVDBV010083459.1, on the reverse strand, counting down.
CCACATATGTTATAAGGCTCTTAGAACATAATCATATTAGTTATTTAGACCAATATTACCATTATAATACATAATTAATATTATTTATCATTTACTAATTTAATAATATTTGATAATGACCAAACCTAAACATGTCCATAAGAAATAAAAATTAGTCACATTTATCTTATTCTTAGAACCTTGTTTCTAGTTTTTAGGAAGCACATGAACATGTTTAATATGTTTTTTAATAATCAATTACAAGTCTTTAGTTAATTAGGATTCAGATCTAAAATTAGACAATTTTACCCCTAAAATAAATCGGTCATAACATCCAATATATAATTTGATTTAGATGATTCTTATTAGATCTACAAGTTCTTTTCACGTGATTTCTTTGAATTCCAACATATTGTACTCTTAATTTATGTATAAAATTCGAGTCTAGATTTTAAATAATTTAAGAATAGAGGATCAATTTTTTTATTAAACTTGAAAAATTTTAATTTTCTTCATGATTCTAATATATTATAATAAATTCACCATATTTTATTATGAAATATAAACTTTTATATAATCCATGCATGAATCTTTCAAACAAATCACATATAATAATTAATGACGTGTATACATGATCTCCATGAAATTATAATTTTGGTTTCGATTGCTAAGCTTTAACCTTATTGATTTCTTCTATAATTTAAGTTTTTATGCTCTTTCTTCGAAGAACCAGTGAAAACTTGAACCAAAATTGTTAAAACTTGAAAGAAAAAAGGTTAGAAGATGTTTTATTCAATAAAGTAACCAAGTAAGATGAGAAAAGAGGGCTTGGATGTAGGGAATGAGAGGAATGATGTTGAATGGAGGAGAGAATCTCTCTTATATTCATATATACCCCTTTGCCCGTGTTAGAGCCAAATAGCCAACTCCTTATTTGTGTAGGGGAAAATACTAAGAAACTTCTACCAATTTATTAAATCGCTTACGATAGAATTGACTAAAACTCTTGACAAATCCTAAATGATCTAGAATACCTGCTCTATGACAAACATAGCCCATGCCTTTAACCGAAATTGACCACTAAGTTTAATTTATGTGCAAGATCACAAAAAAATATATTTGACTCCACTTAAATTAACATGTTCGTCAACGTTAAATGTTTAACTTTGTGTTAATTTTTATTTTATCCTAAAGGATAATCTTATTGGTGATAGACTCAGTTTATATATCACCGCGTCCAACTTGTTCATCATATTTTTATCCTTTGCCTGTTTACTTATTAACTTATTCCTTTATTTAGATCAAACAAAAATTTGTGAACGGATTCTTTAACATGTTATTTCCTTTAGAAAAATATTTTCTCTTTATCATATAATCTTATTATTTTCAATGGACCATGAGTTTTGTTTGTCCAAAATTAATTGCTCCTCCATATACTACATATTGAATTTTCCTGGTTATCTATTAACTACTAAAAATCATAACTTGGCGTAGAATTCTTATTGACGTGATTCTTTTTCGTTAAAAAATTTAGAAATGTCCACTTTTCTCTCCTAAAATTTCATAATTTTTTGGTACAAAATTCGAGATATATAAAATTTTGAAGTTGACTTGTCTAATCTGTCATTTATTCTAAAAACGTTAAAATTGTAAGATATTAAAATATCTTGTTTGAGTTCCTTTCTTAATCTATTGAGTTTTATTGAGTGTATTGACTCTATCATAAGTACGATAATTGGCCATTGCACCTTGTGGGTTTTTGTGAATCATGAGAACATATGAGTTTATAGTTACGCAAAGTATAGAATTAGTAATCTGTCTAATTTGCCTTGTTTGTTTGTTGGAGTTGGTTTATCAGATTGGAAATTACCTCGACCTTGAGCCTGTAAATATTAGAGCTTACAACATGCTGTGTTCTGTGTTCTGTACACGTAGGGTCAACAAAAGCAACTGACCAAATAGCTTAACCGGACATTTACTAGGTCTAATAGAATAAGTAGAAGAGAGGACCTATGGAAAGAAAAAACTGCATTTGTAAGATGCAATACATAAGCAGCCCGCTACTTCTTTATAATTCTGAAAAACTTGCAACTGCATTGTAACGTAGCTGGTAGGTTCTTTAACTCTCAATGCAAGCATAGCCTCTCAGACTTCAAGAGGACAACTTCTAATTTACTGCAAAGGAGATACTTGATTTGTAGAAATTCGAGCCAAGTTGCGTCCATGTTACTACTGGATTGCATAGGAAGTAATTCACCCCACTGATGTGGGATATTATGTCAGTAACGTTTAGCGTGTCTTTTTGCTCGTTTAACTTCGGCTGTACAACAGAGAGAAAAATACTTGATTAGGTAAGGTTAGTCAAATAGATAAAAACAAAGAAGAAATAAAGAAGGGTAACATCTTCTATGGAACTATCATTGTTCTTTGCCAGATAAAGTTTTTTGTATTGTGAAAACCACGGAATAATAATAATAATAATTTTTTCTTTTACGGGAGAAGTTGTATGAGTAGAATTAATTATTAGAATTTAGTGGATATTTTGATTATGATTGAAGAGAATTAAGAGGATGTTATGATGAGATCTTTTCGAGATTAGATTTTGTAGATTATGAGACATTGTATGAGAAATTTTTATGGTTATGATGGTTATCCTATATCACCCTCAATCGGTAAATAGAGAGGTCGTGAGAAGGTGTTTGGACACTATGTAGTCCATAATCGTCAATATCATTCCTCTTCCCACCTGCTTCTTTTCCTCCTCATCGGTACTCTTTTCATTTCATTTTTCTTCCATGTGTGATCTCATGAAGGACATGTAATTTTTATCTTGCACGTTATTAAGCAGTTGCAAGGTTCCTTAGAGGGTTGTTGTGTACATGTGGTCAACATATTATTTCATCTCTAGTGGCTGTGCAAGGTTTAGATCATGATTTCTTGGTTGTGGTTTGTTTAATTATTATGCTTGGGTAGAGAGGGGCAGTATATTGTAATTGAGGATTTTGGTGATATGGTTAATATATATTTAGATGTAATATATATATATATATATATATATATATATATATATATTGGCCTAAATAAGATAATTGTTGAAGTGGTTGTTGGGTAAGGTGCTTGGAAGGAGGGTTTGGGGTTTGATCTGGCTGTTTAAATTTTGAATCTACGCAATTCTGTTCATCTTTATTGGGCGCTAGTTATATTACTCTTGAACGAGTTCATAAATTATTATTAAGTGGCCCATTGTTCTAACTATTTTATATAGTTCATAATATATAAAATAAATTATTAAATTATGAGTTGTGATATGAGTAACATAATTCCGTGGATGAAAATAAATTATTGGGTTTTAAGAAAATTTTGTAAATATTTGGTTATAGTTATTCAATGGCGGGTTACAATTTGAATTAATTGTTATTAACTTTTGGATGGTTTAATCTATAATATGATTATAAATTTATTGATTGATAAATCAATTATTAATTAAATTTTATCACTTTATTGTTTTTCATTGGTGTGATGTTATTCCATGTCGCATTCATGACATTCATTTAGATCTCGTTGTGAAGGATTTAAATTAGTTCTTTTTCATTAGACTAGAGTCTGTTTTTGCTGCTCGCACATCGATTCAACTGTGTGTTGAAATTTGAGGTTCGTAAAACTACTTGCAATATTGTATATTCTTTTTTGGCAGCCCTGGTTGGCCTGAGCTGAGATTTGGCCGCCATGCATCGAGTGCAACCGGAAACAAAGAATTGACTCAATCGACACGGGGCCGCACCTTTAAAATTATTTGAAAGATAAAATATATGCCCTTATGCCGAAAGGGGTGAAGAGACATAAGATGATTTATTATGTACTTGTAATACCGAAAGGGTGACTCAATAATAAATATTGGTAACTATAAGCCGTGAGTAACGTAGCATATATATGCATAAATAGGATTATAGTTGGATGGGGCGGCCACCGCTCCTAGCATAATTGGATCTCGGAAATAGATCATAATTACTAAAAGATTTAATAAATAATGATATATAATATATTGACTTGTTTTATGTAATTATATAACTTAGTGATTTTATTATTAACACGATTTTGTAACTACAGATGATTAACTTGAGACTAATGGTTAAGGGTGTGGTTGGTGATTCTCTTGACTTCTTCTTTATATTATTTAAATTATAATTATAACTATGAGAAATAATTTTGAAGCTACAAAACTTACTTTTGTAGAGATAATATACCTTGTATTATTGTTATATGTTATATTTAATATAGTATGATTTATTTTATAGTTAATAAATTCTTGGAGATATTTGAATTTTATATTTAATTATTTTCATTATATTATACTTCAACTATAATTATTTGTCATATTATGATACATATACTTATATTTTTATTTTTATATCCTCTATATTTTTAAATAACTACTGGACGATTGAGACGGGTCGTTACAATTTTGCCATGATTGCATGTGTAATCAGCATCTTATGAGTAAACAGCGCCGTCACACTGGCTTGGCTATTGGATTGATGGCAACCGTTCTCTAGCAAAGATCAGTAGGAAGCTATGAAATGTGAATAATTATAAAACAATTACCAAGATCAGCACCGGGTGCAGAGCCCAACATTTACCTTTTAAGCTCAGGAGATAGCGATTTAAGAATCTACGAGAGAAGGTTTTCTTATTTAATTATTACTAAGTTAAGTACATAAACAAAAGGAAAAATTGAGGTGAATTACACCTTATATAATTTATATTAGTTACAAATATAATTAAATTTTTTTTAGTGGAACCCACACAAGAATATTTTATATCTAGTGAAAGTAGAGTGTATAAGTAGGAGGTAGGTAAAATTTTATCATTTTTTGGCTTCATTATGACCTATTTTAAAATTTTTAAAATTAATTTTTATTATAGAAATATTTAATTAAGTTGAAAAATTGCAATTACTAATATTATTTATTGTTCTATTTATCAATGTGGAAATTGACATTATAAGACCAACGAAATTACTCAAAATAAAAAATACAGCTCATAGAAACTACATAAAACTCGTAAAAAAATTAGGCAACATTGCAAACAGCAGTGTTGCAATTTAATCAAATGATTTTAATAAATCTTGCATAAAATCCAATAAGATATGTCCTCAGCAACTGGGAATCAAAGTTAACACTTACAAATCACGCATAAAAAATATTTCTCCATCCTCTAAAAATAGTTCGCCCCAATGAAATTTTTTCCATGCGAGCTAGTAAGCAGTATCTCGCTAAATAGGCCTCATTTTTCATGCATTATGCATGTAAGGTCAAAGAGCAGGGTAACACATCCTGTCTTTTGTTCTTTTTTGAGAGAGAGAAATGAACTTGATTCAATCAGCATAAAAGGAAAATAGCTCCTATGGCGGCAAAAACATGTGCAGCAGAGTTATCGGATCTAGAGATCCATTGTACAGACAAAGATGATTAAGTCAGAGGCCATAGAAACAAGCTGTTTACAAAACGAGAACTCAGATATCCAAATAACCAAAATCATTTGGAGAGAGAGCAAGAACAATGGGCAAGCAGTCAATCAAGACGACGGCATTTGCCAAGCCTGGAGTGGTTTTTCTCTTTAAAGATATGTACGAGATTGCAGAGGCCTGATAGTTCAACCTGTTGGGCATTCTGGGCTTGCCACAGACCTGAATAGACCTTGCAAGATAAACAACCATAATCCAGTGAAGAGCAGCGCATCCAAAATTGTTAGAGACGGGGTCGAAGCCCCATCAACAAAGTGCTCTTCTGAGGGATCAAGAGCAGATGCAATTGCTCTTTTATAAAATATAAAGTAAATGATATTTAAAAGAAAAAAATTAAGCTAAGCTATAGTTCGTATGGTGTATATAAATTACATAGTGGGTGTTATAAAATAATATTTATAGATATTAAAAGTATAATGTATAAATATGATGTTGATAATTTTTTTTACATCATTATGACTTATTTTTAAATTTAATTTGTATTTTAATTATTTTAACAATGAAGATGAAAAGTTAAGAATATTAAACTGAGTTAAAATTTTATAATTATTTTTATTATTCATTTTTCTATTTGTCTTCGTAGATTTTAAAAATACTGAAAAATTAAAATGTTATGAATGAACACTACTTTTATTATAAGCAGGGGAGGGAGGGAGGGAGGGAGGGACTCAATTTATAAGTTTTTTAGTCATTTGACTTGGGATCAAAATCTTTAATATAAATCGGAGTGGAGTTTTTTTCTACTGGGTTTTATTTTGACCGCCGTTGCGGCCGAGATGGGATCGCTGCCGGCCCACATCGCCGCCGTCCTCCTCCTCCTCCCCGCCGGTCTCCGCCGCCTCTACACCTCCGCCGCCCACCACCTCCGATCCCCCTCCCCCTCCCCCTCCCACCCATGGTACCTCTCCCCCTCCAAACCCCTCAACCTCGACCTCTACGCCCTCCTCCTCCTCCTCCCACTCTCCTCCTTCGCCTACCTCTTCCTCTCCCTCTCTACCCTTCGCCTCCCCCTCCTCCACCACTCGGCCCTCCTCTTCCTCTTCTGGCTCCTCCCCCTCCTCGTCGCCCTCCGCCGCCACCTCCCCCTCCCCCCCTCCCTCCTCTTCCTCCTCGCCGCCGCCGCCTTCCTCCTCGACGCCGCCGCCGCATCCTCCACCGGGTACTCCGGCGTCGCCGCCCGCGCCTACCGGCTGCTCGCCGCGATCACCCTCGCCTGCACCGCCGCTTGCCTGGCCCTCGCCGCCCGCCCCGCCTCGTTTTTCGCGGATGTCACGCTCTCGGCGGGGGTGGTGCTCAAGGGGACCTGGGTCTTGCAGGCCGGGCTGCTGCTGTTCTCGGACGCGTTTGCGCCCGGGGGCTGCAGGAGGATGGCGGCGGACGGGGATCGGGATGTGCGGTGCGTGTTGGAGGAGGATCGGATGAGGGGTGTGGCGATGGTGGACTTGTTGTTTGTGGTTCATGTGGTTGGGGTTGTGGTGGTGGTGTTGGGGGTTCTCTGGTTGCATCGGGGATTGGGGCGGGGAAATGGACTTGCTTCCATGGCGGGGGAAGGGCAGTCGGGCGGCGTGTTGGTGCGATCCGAGCCGGAATTCGATTTTGATTGATGAGGATTCATCTTTTGCTAGAGATGCTTTTTTTTTTTCTGAAATCGGGTATGTTGATTCATTGGCTTTCTCATTCAAATTCATGATATTGTATTCAAATGTATTGTCTTGGTGCATTGCTAATGTATAAAGCTAATGGTGATGTTGATGTAGATGCAGTTCCTCACTAAATTTTGAACTGAAATTTGATCAATTGTAGATTGCTATGTTGGTGTGGATACAGTGCCTTTCTAAAGTTTTAATTGATACTTGATCAATTGTAGATCGGTAGAATAATTTTTGTGAGTGTGTCATGTTTATGCATTATTTGCAATTCTGATGTTCTTCGTTCAACTGCAGGTAGAGACCCATAGTTCACGACAAACAATTCAGAACAATCAATGGCAATGTTTTTTTTCCCTTTACTCTGTTGGGCGACAATTTTTCCAGACACGAAGCTACTCAGAATTTTTACACAGGCGATGAGATGCATTTATCCTGTGGTTTGGATGAGAATAGATAAGCCTTCTGATCTTGAGCAATAACAGCTGATAAGGAACCCTTAATATCGTTTCTTTATAGGCCTTTGAATCCATTTCAGTGAGGAACACGACATTAAGGCTTGCATGAAACATGTGATTCACTTGAGCAGAAAATTTCTTGTTGGACATTGGATTGGTAAATTGTGATGGTTCAGATATCTTGAGCTTTCTGATTAATTGTGTAGTCTTTGAGCTCTGAACTTTCTGAACGCTTAAAACAGAACTTATAAGACACCAATTAGAAGGATGGTTGGGTAAGTACGTATTTAACTTTCACAGCAGAAACTGAGTTTGGTGAGAACTTCTTTCCTACGCCTGCCTTCAGTTATTTTAGAAATCTAAAAAATGGAGAAGTTAAAAAATGGTTATAAACCTTCACAAAGTAGGCTTTAAAGAATTTTTTATCATTCAACTTTTTTCTTGTGTTGGAACATTGGGAAATTTGCTAGACTTTTGTTAGTTAATAGATATGAATGAATAGAAACACTATAAGTAGCCAAGAGAGTCATGTTTAGTGAATCTAACTTGTATTTACTGATACTTGGAAACTGCCAAAGTGACAAATATGCACATAACAATCTATTAACCCTATTGGTGTTAGGGAGCAAAAAACTAAAATGTTTTATTCCATGTCCATATATTTGTTTAAAAAAATAAATTTCATAATTCATACTCTACATATTAATTATGCATAATATGTACTTAGAATTAGCAAATCACTTGTGTGAAACCTCGGTTACAGTTTTTATATGTTCCCAACTACATTCTGAGCTGATCTTTAATCAACTTGATCTACATTCTGAGCTGATCTTTAATCAAACTTGATTAGTTAGCAATGCAGGAGTATCATTTTATGCTTCACGTATAAGAAATAGATCATTGGAAAAAATTTCGTTAGATTTGTTTACAAAAGCTGGAGGAACAACCAAATCTTTTCTGTAGTTGGCTTAATACAAAAAGTAGGAAGCGGATATTTTCTGAAAATCTGGATAAAAATGGGTGCATAGACTTAACATTTAGGATTGCCTTAGCACTCAATTCCACATTGGCGAAGGATTGGTCCTTGTTGCTTGGGCAGGAAAGGATCAATCCGGACCCAAACCAAGGAAAAGATGGAGGCCAGAAGAATGGACCAGAGGACGACAATTGTGGGTGTCCTGTTCTGCCTCCCCATCAAACCTTTGAGGAAAGGGTACAAGTGAACAATCACCCAGAATGCAAAGAAAAATTTTCCAAATAGAGGACCCCAAGAGCCGTAGCCATTATTGATTGCATCAGATGCCCCGGCAACAACACCAACCATGTTGATGATGAGTAAGGTAGTTGGAGGGATCAGAAGAGTTGTCCATTTGAACAGGTAGAGATCACCAAACTCACTGTCATCAGCTGCCTTGGCCGTCACTGTGAAGTTAGTGTCTACGCCTGCCAGCACTTTGAGCAGACCCTGGAACACGGCAAAGAGATGCGCAGATACGCCTCCGATGACCCAAAATTGCTCATTACGCCACCAGTCCTGTATGCTCACTCCGCTCCAACGCAACTCCAGCACCCCCGTGGCTATGATGGACAGAAACAGTGCCATGAACCATATGCTTGCCAGATTTGTGAGCTGCAACATGATAGAGTCAACATAAGTACCACGTATTTAATGTTTGCATTGACAATCAAGTTGGTGTTGAAAATTTATGTGGCTTACTGTGGGGATGATAAATTTGCCAGTGAGGAGGCAGACAGCAGGAATGGTGCAGTAGGCGAGCAATGGGATGGAAGTGAAAGGATAGACAATGGTGTTAGTGTAAGCCAGCCTTTGCAGCCACTTGAGCTTTCCACCATAGCCATACCAGAGTGGGCAATGCCGGCTGAGGAAGATTTCGACAGAGCCCAAAGCCCACCTGAGTACTTGGTGAAGCCGATCTGAGAGATTGATTGGAGCAGAGCCTTTGAAGGCTGGTCTGTCTGGCACGCAGTACACTGACTTCCAACCCCTGCAATGCATCTTGAACCCCGTCAATATGTCCTCCGTCACTGAGCCATATATCCATCCAATCTGCATAGGGGATAAAAGTCAATAACATTCTAGATCCAATATTTAGCTGACTAATTTGGTAAGTGGAAGAACTAGTCATCTAACCTCTTTTCCCCACTCGGTCTTCTCTTCATAACCACAGCTGATGACATGAATTGCCTCCTTAATCAGTGACCCAGTGTTTGTTCCCTGAGGAAGCCCACCTTCTTCGACAAGTGTGGATGCAATGAAAACAGGGGACTGCCCAAATCTTTTTTCAAAATTCTTCTGGGACATTAGTGATGATTTTTCTAGTTCGTCGAAACCTTCAAGCCCTTCTTCGATCTCGTCGAGGTCAAAGAGTGGGGATGATCCTTTCTTGTAGTAGTGCTTCTTCTTCATCATGGTCAACTTCTTTTTGCTGTAATTTCCATTGAGAAGTCCCCATTCTTCTTTCTTGGCCTTAAACTTCCTTGACCTCCCAAAGCAGCAGCAGCAACACCAAGAAGGCCAGCAGTCGCAGGTCATCTTTGGCCTCTTTTGAGATGCTGGTGGGTCATATCCGTATAAAGCTTGGCGGTTAAAGACGCATCCTGTTCCCACATACACCGGTCCTTGAATACCATCCAAGCCTTTCATGTTGATCTGCGAAGTTTCTTAGATTTCAGTCAACATAAATCTAGGAGAAATGATTTGAAGTGGTGCATGAAGAAGAGTTTGAAGGATACGTCAAAGAAGACGACATTGCGGTTGGCATATCTATCATGTCTGTCAATGCCATCAAACCTCTGTGGGAATTGGACATAACAAAGCTTCTTTCCCAGCTGAGGGTCCATGAGAAAGCACATGGCTTCTCTAATGGCCTTGCTATTGTTAATGTAGTGATCGCAGTCCAGATTCAACATGAAGGGTGCATTTGTGAGAACAGCTGATACCCGGACCTGCAATAGACGATCTCAACCAGTTATTGTGCTAGATGCTGGAAATGAAAATGTATTGCAACTTGTGGCAGTTCTACGCTGAATAAATAGAAGCTGCTCACCATCGCGTTCATGGCACCAGCTTTCTTGTGATGATCATAGCCTGGTCGTTTCTCACGTGAGACATAGACAAGGCGAGGCAGTTCCTTGCCTTCTACATCAAGAGCTCCCTCGCTTCCCAGGTACACCTGCAGCATTATTCATCATTCTGATATTTTTCTTGCGAGCTACAAATCCTAACATTTAGGTGAATAGAGTTGCTAATGAGCTGATCAACTAGCTGCAGGAACAAACCTGAATCATGCCTGGGTGGTCTCGAGTAATGTTGCCGGGCCATGGTGTACCATCTCCCATCACCCAACCTTCTTCTGGCTTCTTCTGTGCCTTAGCGACCAGAGCATTAATCCTCACCTTGAACTCTTCATATTCCCTCTAAATCACAAGTGAATACAGTGGCATCATGTCATTAATATCTTATACTTGGTGGCTACCGAGCATAACCTTATTACAGGTTAGGTTACTACCTTCATGGCCCTCCTCTCCTTCACAAAGCTTGGCTGCACCTTATCTCTGAGATAATCGATCTTTTGCGAGAAGTAGAATTCAGGTGCCCGCGGCTCAACACTATGCTTCTTGCAAAATGGAACCCACCTCCTGGCAAATTCTGCCGTCTCCGACAAGGTGTCAAACAAGAGCATGGATGCACCATCATCAGAGACATAGCAGCTTACTTTGTTGATTGGATAATCAACGGACAGGATGGAGAGAACAGTGTTTGCTGTGATGATGGGTGGCTCCTTGAGGGGATCCACTGTGCTGACAAATACGTCAACGGGGGAGAGCCGGTCTGGTTCACCCTCTCGCTCGAATCGGAGAGAGAGGCGGTCCAGGTAGGTTTGCCGATTGGTGGGGAACCACTTGGGGAACTGGTCCAGTATCCAGGAGAGGGCAAACCAGATCTCGCATATAACAGAGATGAGCCAGAGTGGGTAGGCATCCTTTGCTGGAGTCAGGATCCTAAACCGAAAGAAGAAGGCAAGGATGACAAGCCGGAGAACAATGACGATCCGGTACGGGCTGATTTTGCTTGATGGTATCGGTACCTTCCGCCATAGCGGCTGTCGGGCCTCTGCCATCCTGGAGGACCATCACAGAACTCCAATATTAGGGTTGAGTATATTGTCTGGCTAAGGTACGTTCAGACTCGTCCACGGGACGAACTGGCTCATTAGATGAAGACACAATGTGTGTAGGTTGATGAGAATGCTTGTGTAAAAATAAGATGAAGATGCAATATGGGGTAGGTTGATGAGACAATGCTTGCTTGAAGAACACACATATAGTCCATCTTTGATCACATGAGAAGACGTAATTCCATTGAAATGAGGTCATCTATGAACGACCAAGTTACGGGTGCAACATCTATTTTGGAACAAACTCTAGCCTAGAAGTGGAGATCATTTCATTCATGGTCGTAAAAGCGTAGAATATGCTCTGAAAGAGCAAAGAGAATAGAATATGAAAGGGGATTACAGTATATCGTCCTCTTCATCCTGTGCATGGTCACCATCTTCCTTGCTCACCAGCCCCTTCTTCTCCTGCTTGGCCTTCCATTTCTCTACCCTCTCCTTCCACTCGGCATTACCATACATCTCCTCCATATCCACATCTTTTCCTGCGATTTCAATCAAAAACATTCGCCAATTATCCTTGGTGATTCTGATTTCTGAGCACTCTTTCTACATATTGATTCTGATACCACTTAAATCATTCATGTTACATTTAATTTCGTCATGACATATATTCAGTTTCGATTCAATTTTTACCGCTGCCTGCAAAAGAGGAGAAAGCAGGGCCATTCATGTGCCAACGTTGAGCATGGCGGTCACCATTTTCCTGGACAATGCAATATGGAAGCTAAGGAAACAAATCTTACGCAAATACGAGGTAACAACTTAAACACGAGGGAAGTTACCGAGCGATTAGCAGATTGGTGATTAGCCATAGTCTCTTGGTTTGTTCTGAGCTGGAACTCGTCTTCAAAGTCATCATCTCCTGTCTCTTCTTCATCACCTGCTACCCTTGCACACCCTGCATCATAGTGGTTGTATAGTTGACAAGTATAGCTTGTATATCATGAATAAAAAACAGGTAAAAATTGGATTTATGCAAACTAGATGCTGTTACCTTTATGTCGCTTGTAGCGAGTGTTGCACTGGGGGCAGCATTGGGTGCCCTCGCTCCGCTCGTACTCGTAACAGGGTTGGCACACAGGGAAGCCACACTCATGGCAAGCCACAAATGGTTCACCATTATCTCTTGCACCGATTTCATCCCCACAAACTCTACAAATCTTGGGCTTCTCTTGCCGAAACTGCAACCTTTCCTGTTGATTCTACAATTGATATGCATAAATTATCCAGTGCATGCCCGAGCAGTTGGATACATATCTGGAGCTCTAGCTAGTTACTAGTGTTAAGCGGCCATAAGGGAGAAAGGAATGTACCTCTTCGTGGTGAGAGCCTGCAAAAATGCTAGCGTTGGCCGCCATGGCCAGCCGAGAGAGGAGAAGGGATGATGTGATCAATAGGGTAAGAGACGGTTTTTATGCAAGGGGTAAGGTGAAATGGATGGGATCTTCACCTACTGGTGGGTTGGAAGGTCTATGGTTTGAGTTCAAGAGACGCTAAAAAGATAGGCCTGGCTCACCTTAACAACACCCAGCAACACTTCCAGAGATAAAAGGCATGGTGTGTAGCATATTGTCCTTGCCTGCGCAAATGTGACCCATCAACAACTTTGAGTTAGTAACTTAGAAGTGCAGATACTGTAAAGTGCATATTCAGAACATTTGTTTTCTCTTTTTTCCTTTCATATCAACTAATTATTCAAAGGCTCCAAAGTTCCAGAACCAACTATTGAAGGGCAATACAACTGTTGAAAAAGGACGGGGAAAAATAAATACGAAGAGTACCATAAGATACGCTACACAGATGTAGCCCTTATTGCTGTGGCAAAGTTTTCACATTAGTACACTAGGTTGGCAATTGCATATTGCATATTATATATGATAAAATTGAATCTACAATATTGCTATTCATGACAAGTATTTCATACATCATATTGTGTTATAATTTGTTGGGTCTTTTTCCGGCTCAAATGTTATCTTAATTTATATTTCAATTATGTGTTCACAACGACAGATTTATTCCTGTAAGGGCAATTGACCGCATTATGAACACATAATTAGAATGCAAAAATTAACATAAATCTGAGCCGAAAAAGCTCATCAAATTATAACAATATAGGCGTGTCAATATGACACACAAAATACTTGTCATGAATATTGTAAATTCAAAGTTATAATATATATATAATATACTAATTTAATACAAGACGATAAAACTTTTCCGCAACAATATACATGGCGCTGCTTATATTTTTTGCACAGCCCTTTCAAGATTTCTACTTCCTCTTCAAATGTTTGGTGGCACCTTCACAGGTTGAAATAGCCATTCAAAGGCAGCGTAACTCTTGACAGCTTGTCTAAAATATTAATAAATATTCACAAATAAATTCTTAATGTTGATGCAATAGTCATCTGATGGAAATTAATTATAAATAAGTATGATGATGATTTCATATTATAATTACGGAGAGGAGATTTCGATTATGCTTAATGTCAATGTCTCTCACTTACACATGATGTAATTTCTACAACCAAGTTAAATAGTAAAGTGTCAAATAATTAATCAATTCTATGGGATAAAATTTTCGATGATTTAACTATTTTACTTAGAAGCTCATGCCAATGCAAGTTCTAAGAACTCAGTCCTTGATTCCTCTATGTGATTTCCTTGCCTGTTTCACAATATCCCTCTCTGATGAAGCTTACCACCAGATATCATATTTCGTAGGATGTTCTTAGAGTCATGGTGGCAAGAACTAACAAGAAGTTGATGCTTGCTTACTATGTTACTATAATGGAGTCATTGATTGGTAACATGCCTTCTGATAATGGGTAGAGAGCCTTTGAACCACAACCCAGATCCTTGAAAATCTCAATACTCAAAATTTATTGAGAGAATTCTTATTCTGTCTAAAGTAGATGATTTGGATGGTTAATGCAAGCCAAATCCAAATCATTTTGATTTCGCATCAATCAAGAGTAATTAGATCAATCAGATAATTAATTAAAGATGATTGGATACAATCATTTCTTTAAATCATCTTGCATTAGCACATAATAGAACTATCTTGCTAGAATATTTTGATCTAATATATATAACCATTTCCTTAATCAATACATTTTGTAATTAATAGATTCAAATAAATCAATTCTATTCTTCATCAAAATTAGGATTATTGATGGAGCTTTGATCATGTGGACCCACAAATAGTTCTTAAGTTCATTTGTTAACATGAAAAAAATGTAATTGACGTAAAAATTTTAAATAATAAACCTTATTAAAATTTGTATGTATATTTATATATACATATATAATATTTTTAAGAAAAAATTATACTTTTATGGTGTGTTTTGTTTTTAAATTAATAATAGTTACTTTGTCAAGATAAGAAAGGGAAAAAGGAAATCCTCATGAGAGACTGTGAGCTGGTCACACGAGAAATAATTATAATTATTTTGTATTTTAACTTGAATGTAATTACTACGAGTAAATTGTATATAAAATGATTAATTTAATATTATTTTTTATAAAATAATTAAATATAATAAATTTTGATAAGACTAATTATTTTAAAAATTTATATTATTTAGGCTATCTTTATGCCAGGCCTAATTTGTAAAACTCGTGTTGTAATTACTTGTAATGTAAGGTAACCTCTAATTTAGGAGTAAATAAATCTTGAAGTAATTAAGAACGATACTAACAAGATCTTCACTTGTGTGCAGCGTATCATCCATCCACACCACAGGGCAACAAGCTCGGACGCTCTCCTTCCACTGACCACTCACCACCAATGCCTCTCCAATGGCGGCCTCCACCACTCCCCCTCCTTCCCCACACCACCCGCCTCGTCCATGGTCGACCCAGTTGCAGCTCTTCCACCCCGCCCCCGGCCAGGGACAAAGTCATCGACTTCGGCAAGTACAAGGGCCGCATGCTCGGCACCCTCCCCTCCAAGTACCTCACCTGGGTCTCCCACCACCTCCGGGCTGGCCACTTCCTCGAATGGGCCGAGCTCGCCGACGAGGTCCTCCGCGACCCCTGCTACAAGGACCGGGTGGAGTGGGAGCTGGCGGAGAAGCTGCTGCGAGGGGACGAGATGTCGGCTGCCAGGTCGCCCGGCGCCGTCTCGGACTTGTTGGAGATCAGTGAGAGGTTCGGTTGGGACAACGAAGACAAAGACGGTTGGAAAAGAGTCGACTTTGCGCTCCTGGGCACTTCCAAAGGAGGTCGGATTCCCAGACTTAAGCGCTCTGAATCGGAGAGCTTGAGGTGTTCGGGCGCTAGGAGGAGGCAGGGGACTGGAAAGATTGGGTCTTTGAGAGATGGGTTGCGGCATTGGGATGTGGTGGAGAAGCTAGGTGGTGGCGAGGGGAGTAGGAGGGAGGAGAGAAGGGGGAGGCATAGGTTGAAGAGGGAGATGCAGATGAGAGAGATGAGAAGCAAGGTCGGTGATGATGAGCTAGGACTAGGAGGAGGAGATGAAGAAGAAAAAGAGGATGGAGCTCCCAAACAGTTCTTGGCTACAAGGCA
>JAVDBV010083457.1:0-16773 GCA_032619315.1 Piper longum | reverse complement strand
TCCCCCACAAACGGGGGTAGCAATCACCCAGTGATAACTACCCCACCAAAAGGTTCCGGCCGAGGTACGCGAGGCACTGGTACTGGAGTGTAGTTGATAGCCTCCCCACAAAAAGGCTACGGTCAGGGTGTGCGGGTCACAGTGGATACCTCCTCTGCATTGTTTTGGAGTATAGCGGTATCGCTCCACCGCATATTAAAATGAACATAAGGAACTAGTGGAATATGCTCGATTTGTTTTATTTATTATACGACTTAGTGTTTTTATCACTTACGCAGAATTGCCTCTGCAGGTGTAAAGATAAAAAATTAGGTGGAGAAGCTATTGACAACGAGAGCAAGAAGCAAGATAAATATGAAGACTCCTTTATTTTATTTTGAGAAATAAGTGTGGCTACTAGGAAACAGTCCTAGATTTTGAGGAAAACAAAATTTATATTGTTGTTTAGTCATTTCAACTTTAGCAATGTGATTGTTAACTAAGTAACACCTAGCCATCTAGGCCCACAATATTGTGTTATAAATGGCTGGTCGTTACAATCAATCTTCTGGATTAGTAACCCTTAAGGATCAGATCTCTCGAGTATGTTTTCGAAAATAAGATCCACCACAAGTTGCCTTCAAGCCTATTGTATAAATCTCTTCCCAGATCTATATATAGCTTTATAAAATTTTCAGTGAGACGAGAGGTGGGAAAACCGACTCGTACGTACCATGAGCGGGTGCATGTGCCAGTCAAAGCAGGCTCTAGATTAGTGAGTAGGCTGTTCGAATCCTGAGGAATTCTGGCAACTTTGCGTTTGAGTTCTTCACGCTCGGAGAATGTAGAGGCTTATGAGTATTGTTTAGTACAGTGCATTTTCGAGCTTGTAGTTCAAAGGGTACTAAAGGTGACTGCTTGAGAGTACTCGGTCTTCCTTCTTAAAGCCAGGAAAATAATGGAGGTAAGGAGAGGGCTTAGGTTATACAAGTAGTCCTGAGGGACAAGAAAATGAAATAAGAAAATGTCAAGAGACGTATCCGCACATCAGCAATAGTAGATCAGTCAGTTCAGGATGCTTCGGGTTTGCAGGCTAGTGGCTTTTCAGTAGGTTCCCTTCAGAGAGTTCACGAGAAGTATATGAATGTTTTCTTTTATATGAGAGTTATCTCTCACAACTAGTTTGAGATTAGTCATATTTTTGGACCAGTAACACTCGTTACTGACATGTTAATATAATATATGTAGTTAATGATCATGAAGTAGGATGAGCCAGCCTGGACGGAGGAGCTTTGACGTCTCTTGTATACACACACACACACACACACACACACACACACACACACACGATGACCGCATGTTTGATTTAGCTGTTTTGATTGTTTTGTTATGATTTTATGAAAATGAAATAGTTATGATGAAGACCTTAGTATATGGAAATGGATAATGACAGTAGGATCTGAAATATATATTAGTGTAAAGATTGTATGAAAAAGTGAAAATGAGCAAATGAGCAGGTGGGTCGAGACCTAAAATGCAATATATTTTGATGTGAGCGAATTAAATATTTATGTGAAAAATATGATGCAATGAATGTATATATATTTATACATGTCGTTTTGACAGGATGGACCTTAATTACATTTCTAGGGGAGACTGTGTTCGTCTTATTTTATGAATTTTATCGGGATTATTTTTGTGTGTGAACCACTTGTCATATCATCTATGTAGTAGCATGTTTGGGTTTTTGTGCATCCATTAATGTATAGCAGTATACATCTTCCATCTCGAGACGTCGAGAGTAGATATGCAAGGTTGGGTTTGGGTTAGCTGACCTAATCAGGACCACTGACATTCCGGTTTGGTTTCCGAGCACAAACCAGATTTGGGGTGTTACAATTACTATATGTTGTATGTTGTGTGTTTCGTGTGTTTCTACATATGTAACCCCTTAGGAAATTCAAGGACAATATTTTTCTAAGTGGGGAGGTATTAAAATGCTGGTCGTCTGCCCGAGGGTTTTACTATTGGTTTAATTTTTACCTGGATTGGGTTAGTAGGGTGTGGCCTTTCTTGTCATGGTTCTTGTATGGTATGATGTAAGTTTACCCAGCCTTAGCTCTTTCGACACTCAGTATACCTGTTTAGATGTTGCACGGCTGACTTTTTCATGTTTGATCTAGTTGAGTTGTAAATACTTAAATGTTAAGATCGTATCTCTTGCATGTCTTTTATGTGCATTTGTCAAATGAACACACATGTAACGCTGTTAGCCTAGTGGGTATCCATAACCGAGGCAATCTTGTGTTTGTTTTAGGTTTTCTTATTTTTTGTCCAGTTTCGTTTTAGTTGTTTTTGTAGGGCTTTTTTTGCTTCTGTTTTTGTTTTTTTTGTCTCAAAGAACCGTTGTATACCGTATTTATTTGCCTGTTATTTGCCCTAAACTCCCAATTCAAAATTCCATCAATTGTGCACTTGTTCAAAGATGTAGCCTCCTTAAATTGGATTCAATCTTGCTTATATCCTTTGGCCAGATCTTCTTCCTCCTCTCTTCACTCTTCATTTCTTCCATGCATGTGTTATTTTCTTGCATCAATGAGTGGGAATTTGCTGTAATTTCTTGTTTTGTGCTTGTTTGTGTTGATTTGACGTTTCCTTCATGATTTGATTTCATTTTTGTATGTTAGATTAAAAGCCACTCCTTCATGCTATATTCTATGCCAAAGTTTAAATTTTTATGGGATGAATAACGTTAATCTAGCTTTTGGGTTGTTGTTTATGGTTTCTTTATGATGATTAAAGTCCATAATATTATAATCAATCATGGGATTGAAGGATTTGAGATTGGAGAGGAGTAGGAACCAAGATCACTCTCTTTTTATTTAAACTTGAATTAATCTTGAATTTCACCTAATTAAATGTAGTATTTAGAATGGTTATCTAATTTTTTTGAGCATGTTTCCAAGATGGTTTAGAAGTTGTATGGAGCCTCAAGAGGCTGATTTGACGTAGACTTGATGTTTCAGAAGTTTGGGTAAACTTTTATCGGTAAGTCGAAAATTGTGAAGAAACTTGCAGTTCTGTGTTAGAAATTAATTGTTCTAAGCTTAAATACCTAACTTAAGTTACTATTGACCCAAAGGAGCTTCTAAAACATAAAATAGAGGGTAACAAGAGTTTTTGGATCAACTTAAAATTTAGGCTAGTATTAATTTTGAATGATTGGAAAATTAAACCAGTAAATAAAGGTTAAGCTAGGAACTAGTAATTAATCATTTAAACTAGTTCTACTTAACAATGGGGTGAGTTAAGTTAACTCATGAAATGAAAAAAGACTCATCTAATTAGATAACTATAATTTAATTATTATAGAGAATTGTAGAACTAAATCTTTAAAATGTGTATATATACAATTGTGATTTCAACGTTTATGCTCATGGTGACTTAACCATTTTATTTTAGATTTATTTTACCATGCAATGCAATATTATGTTAGAGGGCTGATTCGTTTGGAAAGGACTCATTTTAATTATGAGTTATATATGTTATGATAAGAACATTTGATTGATTTTAACTTATGTGTATGATTGAGTATGATATATAAATTTTGGGTTATTTATATCTTTATTTATGTTATGCATATATATGTGAAATGTTAGAACATAATGTGATAGTTTAAACATGTTTATGTTCTTGTTAAGTGATCAATGTATTTTAAATTAATTGAAAAGTAGCCACAACACTTCTAATTCAGATAAAATACACATAAAGTGACTATCACATGGAATTTAACACATCAAATTATAATTAAACATTTTGATTATGATATACTTACTCCATATAGAAGTTATTATGATTATTGTGTTTAATTAGGGTGAAATAGAAAATATTTATGTTTTTTAATTAGTTCACATGCATTGAGAGATATTTTTTATTTTTCTAGTTTCATTGTTGAAGTGAGGCATGAATCTATTTTGTGTTAAAATCTTTGCCTATAGGTAGATTTTAATGACATATTGTTTCATTATAGTACATTTTCATGGGTAAGCATACAACTGTATTGATGGTATATAAAGTGGCTCAATATTTATGATAGTAAGTATAATTATATGTGTATTGCAGTTATTTCATCTTTGAAAATTTTTTATGATAATCCGAGGCTCCCTATTTAAGTGGTGATTATAATTATAAGGAATAGAATGAGAAATTCCTTCTTCATTTGTGGTACATAGACCTTGATTATACTCTTCGTAAGGATGAGCCTCCTCTTCCTACTGAATCTAGTACTCAAAGTAAGATTTTATTGTACAAACGTTGGGAACGAACCAATCACTTGAGCTTGATGTTCATTAAGTTTCATATTATAACTAGTATTTGTGGGTTAGTTCTTGAATGTGAGTCTGTCAAGGGTTATATTTAGGATATTGATTAATATTTTGAGACTTTAAACAAATCATTGGTCATTACACTAATGGAAAAATTGTCATTAATGAAGTCCACTGTCGTTTGAAGTGTGCGTAAGCATATCATGAAAATAAGAGACATTACTTCTCAGCTTAAGTCTTTTGATCTTTTCTGGTGTATTTTATCCTTAACTCTCTCCCATCTCAGTACAATTCTTTCAAAATAATATATAACACAGAAGGAAAAATGGTAAATAAATGAACTTTCAACTATGTGTGTTCAAGAGAAATAGAGATTGACTTATGATATAGGTGAAAATGTACAAACGATGACTCATGAAAAAAAGTACGAAAGAAAGCAGGGCGTATAAAGGAAAAGGTAAAAGACCTATGTATTGTAATGACAAGATAGAATCCAGCTGTTTTAGCTGTTTCTTCTATAAAACAAAGGGACATATAAGGAAAGATTGTCTTAAGCGCAAGGTATGGCTTGGGAAGAAAGGTATTAACTTCTCATTTGTATGTTATGAATCTAAGCTGGTTGATGTTTGTCATAGTACTTGGTGGATTGATTTTGGTTTTACAATCCATATTTCAAATAATATGTAGGGTTTTTAAACCAAAAGAAACAATGGAAAGTGAACAAGGGATTTATTTTGTCAACCGGATGTGCTCACAAGTAGAAGTTATTAGGACATGTAGACTTGTTTTAAATCCTCACTTTGTATTTAGTCTAGAAAAGACATTTTTTATTCCTAGCTTTTCCATAAACTTAACTTCCATTTCAAAACATGTACCTTTGGTTTTTTCATTTAACTTCTCTCAAAATACTTTAGTTTACTGCATGACTTTGTTGTTGTGGGAAATGGTACTATGAATCCGGGTTTATTTTAAAACCAGTGTCAAAAAGATGCCCTTTATAACCTAATGGATATGCATTGTAGTGCCGATATAATGCACTGTGTTATGAATGAAAATCCTCCATACTGTGGCACTGAAGATTGGGACATATTTCATTCAAAAGAATCAAAAGACTTGTAAATGATGGAGTTCTTAAAACTCTTGATTTTACGGATTGATACTTGTATGTACTACATTAAAGGAAAGCATATCAATATTTCGAAAAATGATGCTAGGATGAGTTCTAAGATATAGAAATCATACATATAAATATATGTTGTCCTGATATGGACTCATATGGTCAAAAATACTTCATCTCATTTATTGATGACTATTCACGATACATTATCTCTACATGTATGATAATAAGTATGAAGCACTGATGGATTTGAAAGTTTTTAAAGTGGAGGTAGAGAAACAATGCAGTAAGAAAATTAAAATCGCGAGATCTCATCGAGTTAGAGAATTTTATAGTAGGTATACTGATGGTGCACAAGCACCTGGTCCATTTACAAAAATTCTTTAAGAGCATGGTATTATTGCCAAATAAACCATGTCTAATTTACCATATCAAAATGGTGTAGCACAAAGAAAAAATATGAGCTTGTTACGAGTATACATAGTAACTCCAAAGTTCCTATTCATTTTGGAGGGAAGCCCCCAAAACTATAGCGTATATATATTAAATTGAGTTCCTACTAAGGTTGTTTGAAAAATGTTATTTGAGTTTTTAAAAGGTTAGAAACTGAGTTTGAAATATATACATGTTTGTGGTTGTCTTCTTGAGATTAGGGTTTACAACCCTCAAGAAACCCAAGGACTACTAGTGGGCATTTCATTGGTTATGTTGAAAGGTCTGAAGGTTATATGCTTTATTGTCCATCAAATATCACTAGAATTGTGGAATCAAGAAATGCAAAATTTCTTGAGAATGACATGATTAGTAAGAGTGATCAACATCAAAACTTAAATTTTAATGATGATCATATTGAAAGAACTTCTAAATTGGAAAGTAGACTACTTATTGTCAGTGACATGCATCCTAATCGGGTGAATGTTAAACAAGTAATCAATGAAGAGCCACATCAGGTTGGGGTTGCTCTAGTAGAACAACTTGTTCATGATGAAAATTAACAACTCAAAGTTGTTAAGCAACTGGTTGATCAACTACCTCTACAAGTGAATGTTAATGAACCATTAAGGAGATTAACTTAAGTGAAAAATTTGCTAAGATCTAATGATTTTTTTTATTTATTTACAAGAAACTGACTATAATATTGGAGAATAAATGACTTATAAAGACCGTAAAAAAAAATTATATATATTCGACTCAGTCAGGGAATGATCGAACGCTGGAAAATTATTATGATTAATTATATTATATTCTTTGCCTGATTAATTCTACGTGGTTAAATATTATATTTTATTCTTTACCCAGTTACCCAGTTAAATGAATTACGGGTGTTGGGGTATTTTTCACATACCCTAGCCCTCTACCCTAAGTTCACTATATTATTTTACCAATCTAGATCTTCCATGATTTCATTGAGTTAATGCCGCTGCCACTTCGGTTCGCCACCGGCGAGTCTCCGCCTCTCCCCCGGCCACCGCATCGACACACCTTTGACTGCCTTACGGCCAGCTTTCCAGTCGTACTACTCACAACCACCGGCGCCGCCGTAGTCACCGCCTATGACGGAGTTTTTAGAGCCGGTCTACACCGCCGCTACCACCGTTTGGGCAATTTTCTGGCATCACCGAGCCACCACCGGCCGATCCGACCACACAGATAGCTTCCCCTCATCTAGGTCTATATTTTGAGACCACCCATGACCATCGCCGTGGCCGTGATAGCCGTCTGCGATGCTACCGCCCACGATGATGATTCCCAACCTTTACGGCCGATTTCCGGCTAGCCCATGCCCATACAATGCTGGTCGTCACCACCAACACCTCCGCCATCACGCCCACTATCGATCCCGATTGGCGGCAACCCTAGCCGTGATGCCATCAGCATTTTTTGCGACGGGCACCGTCGCCCCAGTTCAGCCCATTTACCCCCTACCAATGTTCGGGTCCATCTGCCCGTTTTTGCATCCGCTTGCCCACGTTCACATCCGCTTGGTCATTCCCTAGTCCACCAGACTATGTCCATGTTCTTGTCCATCAACCTACCTGACCCAACCCAGCATTTGGTTCAGCCCATCTAGTTTGGTCTGGTTCAACTTGGTTCGGTCTAGTTTACCTCGTATTCAGCCTTTTCTAGACTGTTTTTGGTAATCCGAGAACCCTTACATTAGTTTAGATGCATATTCACATTGTTTAGGATGTTTGAATGTTATGAGTATGTTTCTTTATTTATTGAATTATTATTTTATTATTTATTTAATTATTTAATTAGTCATATGCTTACTAACATGAGTATATTGTAATATTTACTTGTGTCTAGCCGTCTATTTAAATACTATGATCATATTATTATTTTATTATTAGAGTATTATTTATGCTCATCTATTTATTATTTATCCAATTATGTATGAGTGTATTCCTTAATTATTTATAAATTAATTAATTATTATTATAATGTCTTGAATTGCTTGCCACTTATTTATGTCTAGGTTTGTTAGCATTGTTTTATTTTTTTTAAATGTATTGATGATAGGAGTACACACCCCAAACATGCATCATATAGAGACATTAATATTTTATCTAGCAATGGGTGGGTTTCAGTGTAGGTTATGCGGGCTGAACTTATCAACTTAAGACGCAGGGCTCCACTCATCTAAATTAGTTTTTCGTCTCATTCTTGGTATATCAGTCAACCTTCTAGGTTCGTATAATTATTTGAAATGTTGTATTTTTCTCTTGTTGGCAGCCCTGGATGGCCTGAGACTAAATCTGACCACCATTCACCGAGTGCAACCGGGGTCAAGGAATTGACTCAGTCCGACACGGGGCCGCACCCTTTAAAATTACTATATGGGAATCTTGGTTGACCTGAGTATCTAACCACCATGCACTGGAACACAACCGGAGTCAACTCAATTCGGCACAAGGCAGCACCCCCTGAAAGATTAAACACCCACCCCTATGCTGAAAGGGGTGTCAAGGTGCAATGGCACAAGATGGCTCATTATGCACTTGTGACACTAAGAGGGTGAGTCAATGGCAAATACCGGTAACTACAGGCCATGGGCCATGTAGCGTGTGTGCGTATATATGGGATTGTAGCTGGATGGGTGGCCACCCTCCTAGCATATTAAGAGCTCAGCATGGGCTCATAATCTCAGAATGACCTGAGAGGCTCGTAATTATAGAATGGTCTGAGAGGCTTATAGTCTCAGAATGATCTGAGAGGCTCATAATCTCATAATGACCTAAGAAGCTCATAATCTCAGAATGACCCGAGAGGTTCATAATCTCAGAATGACCCGAGAAGCTCATAATCTTAGAATGACCGGGGAGGCTTATAATCTCAGAATGACCTGAGAGGCTCATAATCTCAGGATGACCTGAGAGGCTCATAATCTCAGAATGACATGAGAAATAATGATAGGGATGATATTGACTTGTTTCATTTAGTTATATGGCTTAGTGGTTTAATCACTAACACGGAATTGCCTCTACAGGTGAGCAGCTTTGGACTGAAGAATAAAAGAGTGGTGGGTGGTTCATTTACCGACTCAAGTTTGGCGAATGGATAATAATTTGGACTTTCTTTTATTTTCTTGTGTTATAAATGTGGCTATGGGAAACAGTCCGAGACATTGGGATGGTTATTTTATATATTGTCATATGCTACATGATTTATTTTTATGAGTTATAAATACTAGACTTATTTGCTGTCTTAAAATTCATCTTCTAGAATGTCATTTTTACAACATTTAATTTTTTAAGTAACACCCGGGCCGGTTAAGGGCGGGTTGTTACATGACTCGCATACATTTTCACAAGCGATTGATAGTAATAGTTCAAAATTATAGTATGATGCCATGAAAGATAAAATAGATTTTTTTGGTTGCAAATCATGTTTGAGATCTTGTCTAGTTGCCGAATGAGGTGAAGGTCATTTGTGAGATCCCTCAATTTAGTGCCATATCTAATACCTACCGGGCTAAGATCATGTTTATAAGTGGGAATGGACTATAGATCTTTAACTTCGGTTAACCATTTTAAAGAAATGACTTAGGCCCATTACGTTGCACTTTGGGCCGGGTCGTTACATCATTGGTTGTAAATGGGTCATTCAAACCAAAAAAGATTCATTAGGTAACATTAAATGATATAAGGTTAGATGCGTAGTTAAAAGATTCACACAAAAGGAATAAATTGATTATCGAGAAATATTTTCACCCATGTCAAAGGACTCCTTCCATATCTTCATGACATTAGTAGCTTATTTCAATTTTGAATTACATCAGATGAATGTGAAAACGGTTTCCATGGTGGAGATATAAAGGAAGAGGTTTATATGAAATAACATGAGTGGTTTTCTTCAATTGATGTTGAACAATCTTTTTTGTAAGCTTAAAAATCGATATATTGTCTCAAACTAGTCTCTTGTCAGTGGTATTTAAAATTCCATAATATAATCTCTTCATTTGGTTTTGTGATAACATTAAGGATCAATATATATAGCACAAGGTTAGTAGGAGTAATATAATTTTTTTGGTCATATATGTTGATGATACATTACATGCATCTAATGATATGAGATTGTTACAAGAGGTGAAAAAGTTTCCTTTAGAACATTTTGATATGAAAAATATGGGTAGAGCCTCTTACGTCATTGACATTAAGATTCATAAAGATAGATATCAATGTATCTTAAGTTTATCTCAAAAAGCCTATATCGATAGTAATTGTACACCTTCCGTAACTCTCACAGTGAAAAAAGATAATTTTAATTTGGATTAGTATCAAAAATATAATCTTAAGAGAGAACAAATAAAAAGCATTCCATATGTTTCAGCTGTTAGAAGCCTTCTATATCCACAAGTCTCTACAAGACCAGACATTGCTTTTGTTGTTGGAATGTTGAGTAGATATCAAAATAATTCTGACATTGAATATTTGAGAGATATAAGAAAGTTATGAGGTACAATAGATCAATTCTTACTACATAGTTCAAGTGATTAGCTTTAGCCTTATTATTACTTACATGAAGATGATGCAAGTATTTAATCAAGGCTACGTGAGTAATAATTAAAGCATCAAAGAAATTACACATCATCATGATCTAGAACTCTAGGGCTTATATATACCCCGTAGACGATGGTTATCCTTTCCCTAAATTATTGTAATTCCACAGTAATAATATAATAATATAACAATAAAATATGCTAGCACAACCATCATGACATACATCTAAAATCATAGAAAGTTCACATAGTTAGGGCACATGCACTTTATACAGTCATTCACAAAATACATAGTCCAAAACACATAACATAACACAAGGCCCCCGCCACCAACACCCTTGAGCCACTTGATCCAAGCACCTAGGTCGGCTAATGCCAGAGAACCTCACCTATGTACAATAGAAAACAATGTCAATAATCAAATAAATTTGTTTGCTAGTCCGAATAACTACACTAAAACAACAAGTTGGCAAATGGGTATTCCATTACCCACAGGAACTTAGGAAACTTCCGAATTGCCTCATGTAACGACCCGCCATTTTTCAAAATAGTGCGGGCCTAGCTGGTCGGGTGTTACTTAAAATTAAACCATAAGTATAACTCATTCAAAGTAAACCATGTTTTAAACAAGACATAATAATAATTGTCCCACAGTCGTAGACCGTTTCCCATAGCCACATTTATAACTCAAATAAATAAAAAGAAGTCCAATGCATTATCATTTTCGCCGAACCTTTGTTGGTAAAAGATCCACCAACCCCGCTCTCAATCTATGCTTGAACCTACACACCTGCGGAGGCAATTCCGCGTTAGTGATAAAACCACTAAGCCATATAATTAAAGAAACAAGTCAAATATGCTCCCTATTCTTAGTTCAAAAGTTTTTTAGTGATGTGAGCATATGTCAAGCTCTTATGATGCGGGGAGGGTGGCCGCCCATCCAGCTACAATCCCATGCATGCGCACACACGCTACGTGGCCTACAGCCTGTAGTTACCGATATTTGCCATTGGCTCACCCTCTCGGTATCACAAGTGCATAATGAGCTGTCTGCCTGACATCCCCTTTCGGCATGGGGGCAGGTTTTGAAGTTCTGGATTGCCGCCGCACGATAGAGACTCCCTATTTCGCGGGTGCTGCCTCGTGACAAAGACTCCCTATTTCGCGGGTGCTACCTCATGTCAGGGACTTCATATTTGTCTTACAAGTAAATTTAAAGGTGCGGCCCCGTGTCAGACTAAGTCAATTCCTTAACCCCGGTTGTACACGGTGCATGTGGTCGAATCTGGGCTCAAGCCGATTAGGGCTGCCAGAAGGGAATATACAACGTTTCAGTAATTATACGGACCTGGTAAGCTTGACTCATATACCAATATTGAGACGGAAAACAAATTTGGATGTGTGGAGCCCTGCGTCTTAAGTTGATGAGTTCAACTCGCGTAACCTACATCGAAACCCATTCCTAGATAAAATACTAATGTTTCTATATGATGCATGCTTGTGGTGTGTGCTCATACCAGCAATACATTGAAAATTAAATAAAACAATGCTAACAACCTAAAAATAAATAAGTGGCACACAAATCAAGACATGATAATAATAATTAATTAATTTATAAATAATAAGGAATACATTCATACATAATTAGATAAATAATAAATAAATGAAAATAAATAGTACTCTAATAATAAAATATTAATGTAATCATAGTATATAAATACTCGGCTAAACACAAGTAACTATGATATATAAATATTCGTGTTAGTAAGTATATGATTAATTAAATAATTAAATAAATACTAAAATAATAATTCAAAAAATAAATAACAATTAGTCAATATTTATTAATCATGAATAATAATATTAATATATTTATACAATACAAGAATGAATAATTAAATATAAACAAATGATAATATACAAGCGAACATGCATAAAGATAGATAAATAAAAATAATGAATAAAATAAAGAATAAATAAAGAATAATAATTATATCATTCAATCATGCTAAATTATGTGAATATGCATCTAAACTAATGTAAAGGTCCTCGAATTACCAAAAACGGTCGCAAAACGGCGAATACGAGCTGAACCAACCCGAACGAAGTTGAACCAGACCAACCCGAATGGTCTGAACCAACCCAAAGTAGACATTGTCTGGCGGTTGGCAGACTCAAACTAGCTAGGTGGACGCGGACATAAACAAGCGGATGCTAAATGGGTAGACGAACCTGACCAGTCGCGGGTAAACGGGTCGAGCAGAGCGCCCCGGTTCCCCTCGCCAGAAAACACCAACGACGACGTGACTGGTGGCGCCGTCAGTCGCGATTGAAAGAGCACTTGAAGGTGGAGGTGCTGGCGGTGACGACCGGCAGAGTCCGGCCAGGGCCTGGCCGAAAAACAGCTGTAACAATGATACGTCGTCGTCGTTGGCAGCGGTGATCACGGCGACGGTGGTTGTCATGGGTGGTCTCAAAATGTAGATCTAGATGAGTTGAAGACATTGGGGTGGTCGGACCAGTCGGTGTTGGCGCGCCGACGCCAGAAAATGGCCCAAACAGTGGCGGCGGCTGTGTAAATCGGCTCCAAAAACTCCGTCGTAGGCGGCGACTATGGCAGTGCCAGTGGTCATGAGAGGTACGACTGGAAAGCTGGCCACGTGGTGGTCATGGGGGTGCCGTTCCGGTGGCCATGAACGAGATCGAGACTCGCCAGCGTTGAGTCGAAGTGGCAGCATCGTTAACACAAATGATGACGCGAGCAAGGAGGAAGTTACCCAAGTGAAGAAGAAGCCGGCTCTGGAAAAGGATGAAGAAAATGAGAATGATGCCCTTTCTCTATTTATATAATGAAATGACGGCTATGGTATGTGAAAAATACCCTAACACCCGTATTTCATTTAACCGGGTAACAGGGTAAATAATTTAAAGGGAAATATTAATTAATTTTTTTTCAACATCCGATCTTACCGTGTCAACTATTTATTATTGTTATTATTATTTTCTCGGGTCTTTACAATCTCCCCAACTTATAAATATTTCGTCCCTGAAATATTATAGCATTAACAGCTTAAATACATCCTTAGAATCAGTTCATGTTTGTACAATTACATGAATTTTATGCTACAAACAGGCTAGGGTATTTCCTGGCCATTTCTTGTTCAGTCTGCCATATAGCTTCTTCTGATCCCCAATTTCTCCACAATACCTTTACGAAAGGAATCTACTTGTTCCGGAGTGTCTTAGTTTCTCTTGCTAAGATGCGAATCGGCTTTTCCTCATAGGATAAATCCAATTGCAGTTCTAAGTTGGCAAAATTTATGATGATATGATTCTCATCTCGTACATATTTCTTTATCATTGACACATGAAAAACTTTGTGTACGCCATCGAGGCTTGGTGGTAATGTTATTTTGTATGCACAATTTTTTACTCGATCCAAGATTGGAAATGGTCTTATGAATGTTGGCTTCAACTTCCCTGATGTTCTAAATCTGTTCACTCCCTTCCTATGAGATGTCTTTAAGTACACAAACTCCCCAACTTGGAACTCTATGTCCCTCGTTCGAGTATCAGCATAACTTTTCTGTCGATCCTGAGCTGCCTTAAGCCTTTGCTGAATGAGTTGCACTTTTTCAACTGCTTCTCTCACCATCTCTAACCCGACTATAACCGCCTCGGTAGACTCCAACCAACATGATGGGGATCTACAGGGCCGACCGTATAAGGCTTCAAACGGTGTCATTCCTATACTGACTTGATAAGAGTTATTATAGGTGAATTCAGCCAAGTCTAAGTGTTTCTCCCACTCTCCTCCCTACTTAAGGATGCAAGCTCTCAACAAATCCTCCAAAGTTTGAATAGTCCTCTAACTCTGACCATTAGTTTGGGGATGATATGCTGTACATAGCTTGATTTGGGTCCCCATAGCTTTTTGGAAAACTTCCCAGAAATATGAAGTGAATAGAGGATCTCTGTCAAAGGCTATCTCCATTGGAATCGCACGCAGCTTGACAATGTTATTTACATACAATTCTGCTAGGTATTCCGCCGTCATTATTGATTTTGTGGGGATGAAATGAGCTGCCTTACTCAGACGGTCCACAACCACCCATATAGAGTCATGCCTTTTCAGAGTCCTTGGGAGTTTAGTAATAAAATCGCATGTGACACACTCCCATTTGCAGGTAGGTATTTATAAAGATTGTAATAACCCACTGGGTAGTTGATGTTCGGCTTTGATCAATTGGCACATCTGACACTTGGAAACAAAATCCACCACATCTCTTGTCATTCTAATCCACCGGTACGTTCATTTTAAGTCCTGGTACATCTTTGTAACAGCAGGGCGTATTGAGAACTTTGAGCAATGAGCCTCTTCTAGGATATTCCGCCTCAGTGCAATGGATAACATAATTTTGCTCGTGAATTTTCTATTGGCATGAGGTATAAGCCACCACCTTACCATCTTGCATTAGAACGCATCATAAGCCTACTAGAGATACATCACTGAAGACCATGAATCCTTCATTGCCATTTGGCAAGGTCAAGACTGGTGCAGCAGTTAGACTCTTCTTCAATGATTGGAAACTATTCTCACACTTGCTACTCCATTCAAACTTGACTCCCTTGTGTGTGAGCTTAGCCATTGGCGATGCCACCAAGGAAAAATCTTTAATGAATTTCCAATAGTAACCTGCTAGCCCAAGGAAACTTCGGATATCAGTGACTGACTTGGGTTGTGGTCAATCAGTGACTGCTTTCATTTTTGATGGATCAACTGTAACTCCTGCCTTTGAGATACTATGTCTGAGGAAATTCACTTCCTTCAGCTAAAAGTCACACTTTGATAGTTTGGCGAACATTTGATTCTCCTTCAGGATTTGAAGAGCAATGGACAAGTGTTTCACAAGGTCCTCCTCATTATTTGAATAGACCAAAATGTCATTTAAGTATGGGTGGAATACAGTGTTCATTAGTGACATAAACTGTAAAGACCCGCCAATTTTTAATTATTTAATTGGGCCTAGATGGCCAGGTGTTACTTAAACAAACTACTAAGTTGCTAAATTATAACAATTTAACAACAATGTATAAAATTGGTTCCCATTGTCTAGGACCGTTTCCCAATAGCCACACATATTTCTCAATAAAAATTAAAAGGGAGTCCTCATATTTATCTTGCTCCATGCTCTACTTGTGAATGACTTCTCCCACCTAATTTCGTATCTGCACACCTGCGGAGGCAATTACGCGTTAGTAATTACAACACTAAGTATTATAATAGATAAAACAAGTCACGTACATTCTACTAGTTTTCTATGTTCATTTTAATATGCAGTGGAGCGATACCGCTATACTCCAAAACAATGCGGAGGAGGTATTCGTAGTGATCCGCACACCCCGGCCGTAGCCTTTTCTTTGTGGGGAGGCTACCACTACCATGGTGGCGTCGCCCGGACTCTAACTACAGACCCTCAGTGTGATTTCCAGACTCGATCCGGAGACCTTCAATGTGATTCCCGGACTCAAACCGGAGACCTTCAGTGTGATTCCCGAACTCAAACTGGAGACCTTCAGTGTGATTCCCAGACTTGAACCGGAGACCTTTAGTGTGATTCCTGGACTTGAACTGGAGACCTTTAGTGTGATTCAAATACGGCCCCGTGTCGGACTGAGTCAATTCTTTGACCCCCGTTGCACTCGGTGCATGGTGGTCGAATTTAGGCTCAAGCCGACGTAGGCTATCAATAAGTAAAATACGACGTTCTACGCATTATACGTACCTGACTTATGATTTTTTCCGACTGTGATCCGCTAACTCTGATCGGAGTGAAAGTATAAAATTATACATTAGTATAAATTAATTTGCATGAATCAACATGCAACTACATGACTAATATACTATCAATTTTAAATGATGTAATTTGTAACACCCCGACTCGGTTCACCCTTAAACCGACCCGAAAATGCTACCGGCGACCGAACCGTTCGATAATCTACTAGATTCGGTTAAGCCGACCCGGATCTACTCTCGGCATCTTAAGATGAAGACCACCTATGTTCTCTATTCATTATTCACATCATGGCATTATTTCTTAGTATTCAATAATATTATCATGCTTT
Organism: Piper longum; assembly: GCA_032619315.1. NCBI lineage: Eukaryota > Viridiplantae > Streptophyta > Magnoliopsida > Piperales > Piperaceae > Piper > Piper longum. The sequence goes on along the minus strand of JAVDBV010083457.1, from coordinate 224 downwards.
TCACTACTTCACATCAATTCAAATATAATAAAAGTAAAAACAGAATATTAAACATTCAGTCACCGAATACATGTGTGTGTGCGGAAGACCTCATTGCTCCTCTGTCCAGGATGGCACTTCTATCTCATAGTCGTCACCTACATATAATACAAAAACCGTCAGTAACGAGCGTTACCGGTCCGGAAATAACTAATATCAAACTGGCACAGGAGAGCTAACCCTCC
>JAVDBV010083456.1:0-22615 GCA_032619315.1 Piper longum | reverse complement strand
TGAACACATCGAGCATGAGATAGTTGCCTATGACCGCAAATTTAGATGGTTGATCGGATTTCACTCAGTCAGCCAAGCCAGATTAGTTATGGCTATTGAGAACCAGTTAGTGTTCGTACAAGCAGTCACCCCAGATAGTAGGAGATTATGTAGACACAACATTGGATAACCATTGTACATGTTACCACTATAATCGAGACCCCTCCTGATCAGATACACATGGTTGGATAACCTGAACCGAGTTGATAGTAGCTACCTATGGAGAAATAGACACATGGAGATGAATATGCCAAATACAATAATGGGTTCATGAAGTACATGATCAGCATTAGGTTTCAGCACATGGACTGCACACATGGTTGGATAGGCTAAGTCGAGTTGATAACAACTACCTCTGATGAGATAGACACATGGAGATGAACATGCCAGAGACAGTAATGAGTTCATGACATACATGATCATAATCTGACTTCAGTAGCTGGATAACACAACCACCGTCTGAGTTGCTGAACCGCCGTCCGAATAGAATAACCGCCTTCCGAGTTACACAACCACCATCTGAGTAGCACAACCGTCATCTGTGATGCAAATTATGGAGGCTGAGTATGTCCGACATGCAAAATATAAGATTACGAGTTATCAGTGTATACTAAGGTATACGAATTTGTTTGTATGTATTAGACAGGATTTTAGGCCGTTGCGGCGTTTAGTATCCGTTTGGGATTTTAGTGTACGAATTTGGTTATAAACATTTCACAGTTGGGTTGAATTCGTTCAAACTCGATTATTGGATCGCCTATGCCCACCTCCTTATCAAAGAGCATATGGATAAGTCACTTGATGATAATCGTAGAGAATAATTAGAATTCAGCTACATTAAATGTGATACCTTGAATTATAAGATGGTAGTAATTTAGTTTATGTCTTAAAAAATTTGAATCATGCAATCTAATTACATGACTAAGTTTTATGTGAGCCATTGGATTATAACTATGGCGGTAATTAAGCTTAGGTTTTTAAAAAATTCAGCCTATGTAATCTAATTGGATGACTAGATTTGCATATTGTTTAATATCACTTAGGCATCCTCTTAAGTTGAATCCAAAACATATTGCGAATATACTATATTTTTTAAAAAATATTTATTATATACATATTATTTTAGTATGGTTAACCATTTAATTTTTTTATATTATTTATATTTATTTTATGGTAAGTAAATAGAGCAAAACACGGGTAAAAATACAAGACGTTATATATATTTCTTCAAAGCATATAGCATGTTATATATGAAAAGTAAGGAAGATTCTTTGACACGTGTTACCACGAATTTCTATATTCCAAACAAAACATAAAAAAGAAAAGAAAATGAAAATGAAAAAAGAAAATGAATAACAAGAAATAATAGGAAGAATGAAAATCCACCTTTACCAGGAGACCCCGGGCACAGTGAGACGCAGGCGCCGCCACGAAAACCACGAAGAAAACGAAGAACACAGCGATCAACCAACGCCGCTCTCTGGGCATTTAAAACTGTGCGAAAGAGAATCTGGGTTCCTTTGCCAAACAACCTTTTTATAATTCTCTCTTCCAAATCCAATTGCCAATTGGATTTGGATGGTCAGTTTCCCATCTCTTATTACCACCCGCCCACTGCCCATCATAAAAATTCGCAATCCAAATCCCTCCCGTATTGACCATAATATATACTCGCTCAGTCACGGTACTTATGCTGATTAGTATGTTAGATTATTATTAGGATGAGAGAGAATCCTTGGATCAACCCATTACACCCTCCCAACCCCATCTACAAGAAAAGGAGGCAAAAATAATAATAATAATAATAACGCCCCCCCGCCTTGTGATGGATAGATGATATGCGTTGCTAGTGTTAAAAGTTGTTGTGCCTTTTGCTATTGTTGGCATGACCGTACTCCCAACGAGTAACCTCACCTCGCCACACCCCCCTTTGGTTTTGGTTTTGTTTTGTTTCGTTTATTGAGTTTGGTTGGTTTGTCGATAAAGTTGGCTCTGATTTTTCTTTTCTTTTTCCCTTTTTTTTCCGGGGTTTTGATTTTTTCATTCATGGGAGGATTTTGACCTGCGTTTTTATGTTTGTTGACAGCCAAACAAACACAAACACATTATTGATTATTGATTGATTGCATACATGTACTATGCACCACCATGCTATCTATCTATCTATCTATCTAATAAATAAAAATGGGAGGGGCACACTCCTACAAATAAAAAGTTTGTGTGTGTGTGTGAATTTTTGGGTGGGTATTGATTTTTATTTTTATTTATATTCCAGCAAACGCCACCCCCCTTCTCGTTTGTGTGCGATTCTCTTGTTTCTTGGTGTTTAGGGTTTCCTCTCTCCCCCCTCCCTTCCCCATCCACTGTTTCCGTCTTTCCCCCATTCCCAGATTTCGACGATCTTGAGTTGATTCTTGTTCTTTTTGGTCGTTTGATTGTTTTTCTTTCGTGATTCTTCGGCTTTGAGCGGAAATTTTGAGTCTTTTCTGCTCTTTTTTTGGGCTTGATCGGAGAAATTCCGAGTCTTTGATGTTCTCGGTTGCGGTTGATACCGAAATTCCGAGCCTTTTGCTGGTTTGACCGGAGGTTGATTGCGGTGGGGTTAGAAATTTTGAGTCTTTGCGGGTTTTGAATGTTTTGGGGCGTTAAATCTGGAATTGGGGTGTGTTGGGCTGTTTGCGGTTGATTGGGGGTGATCAAAGGAAGTGGCGTTGTTTGTCTCTGGGTTTATGTGGCGCTGCCTTCTTTGCGTTGACGGTGAAGTTGTCATGCTAGTGTAGGATGTCTCAACCTCAGATTGGTCCGAGACAGGCTTGTGCCGTTCTAGCGGTTTATTCTGATAGAGGGAAGCCGAGGCCGAATTGTTGGGACAATCAGGTTACTGCGCGTTACCCCTTTCCGGAGCTAGCATCTTCGGGCCGCCTTGAGGTTTGATTCTTCTCTCATTGCCCTTGTGTTTGCACCACCTTTCTGTTTTTTTTTTTGGTTTTTTTTTTTTTTTGTGTTTTGTTCATTGGCTTTGTTTGGTCTATATTTGGTGCAGGTTCACAGTTTAACTGCTCCCACCGTGGATGAATTTCGTGGGGCATTGGAGGCATTTGATCCTAGTTTTGTATACGTGCAAGGGGAAGAGCTGTCTAATGGGGAAGAATTGGGGTCACTAGTTTGGGGAGGGGTGCAGTTTTCGACGCCTGAAGATGTTGCTGGTCTCTTTGGTGTTTCCAATCTCCCTACCACTGTAAGTGATCAAATTCATTGACTAAGTGCGCTTTGCATATGATATGGCTGGCAGCAAGAGGCCCTTTTTTTAGGGGAAGATTGTAGTGTTCATTAGTCAGCAACAAAGTTTTAAGTGGGAAATACTATCTTGAAGTACATGAGTTGTACTGGTTATGTTCGTATATTATTTTCTTCTTGTGGGCCTCCCTGCACTAGGTGAAGATAATGATCAGATATATTCTTCTGGTATTCCCTTGGTTTAATGACGTTCTGGGCAGGTAGTATTTTAATGAGAAACTGTCGGAATTGAACTTGCTTGAAATTTAATTTGTAGGTGTACTTGGAGATTCCAAATGGAGAAGTTATTGCAGAGGCTGTTCATTCCAAGGGAATTCCTTATGTAATATACTGGAATAGTTCCTTTTCCACCTATTCTGCTGCACATTTTCGGCAAGCACTGTTTTCAGTTGTGCAAAGGTGTTTATTTTTTCGTTAATATCTTTCTTTTGTTTTGTTGAATTAGTAGTAGGTGCTTTAATGCTGTGGATTTGGCTTGTGTGTTTAGTTCATGCAGCCATACATGGGATGCCTTCCAACTTGCTCATGCGTCTTTCCAATTATATTGCATGAGAAACAATCGAGTTTTGCCATTTAAAGGACAAAATTTGTGTGGTAAACCTGGTCCCCGCTTACTTGGTGAACCACCAAAAATTAATGTAAGCTTTCCAGAGAAAGATACGGGGGAAGAAGAAGGGTCATCTGACCCCCTTCCTTCTGTTAAAGTGTATGATGAAGATGTGACAGTTAGGTTCCTTATTTGTGGTGTACCTTGCACATTGGTGAGATTTATTATCTTTTGGTTTGGTAAATACCATAGTAATAATCCTCCTCGTTTTTTATAGTATATACTCTTTTAAATTTGATCATCAGGATGCCTGCTTGTTGGGTTCTTTGGAAGACGGACTGAGTGCCATATTGAGCATCGAAGTAAGTCTTTCATGAATTTAAGCTGGTACTTTTGTGTTTGTTGCATTTTGTTTAACCCTTTGTGATGAAATATAAAACTGCTATTTGTACTACTTGGTTATTGGCGTGTCTAAAGACTACTTGCCTTGTGTTCATATTTAATTTTTTAATTACTTATTATCCATGTTCTCAACAAGTGAGTGTGTTAAGCCACTCCGTCTGAAGTACTGCACTAAGTGAACTTGTTATGTATGGGACAGCTAGATTATTGCATGTTGATGATCCACATTTATTTTTAACTTGAATGTCATTCACTTGTGTCTTCTATTGCACTAATAATACCTGGTTTGTTCTTGGTTCAATGTCAGATACGCGGAAGCAAATTACATAATCGAGTGAGGTAATTATTTTCTTAGATTTACTCGACCTCGCTTGTACAGGCTTTATTTCTGACATCTGAAATGATAGTTGGTAGATTTGTTTTATGGTCAGTTGCTTCTTTTTGAAAATTTATGTACATTTTTTTTCTTTTCAGTGCCTCTCCACCACCTCTGCAAGCAGCCTCAGTTTCTCGAGGAGTTGTGACAATGAAATGCGATCTAGCTACTTGTAGTTCTGCCCACATATCACTTTTAGTATCTGGCAGTGCACAAACCTGTTTTGATGATCAGGTAACTGACATGCATATGGTATGCCGTTTATATGGTGGCCTTTCAAATCTTGTTAGCCTAGTTATCAGTCAACCATTTCATGTCTGGCCCTTTCCTAGCCTGACATGTTCTTTTTTCACCAGCCCTTTTTTTTTTTTTAAAAAAAGAAGGCATTGGTTGAACTCATGCATGGACTATGGTAATGCAGAATGAAATAGAATTAATCGAAATGAATTCCAGACTAAAGGAAAGCTGACTTATCACAAATTATGTTGTGACTTTGTGAGTCGGCGATTTTCCAGTTGGAAATGACTGGGATTGCTTTTATGTTGACAATTGATAGCTGAGAAAAGAAAATGATAATTGGTGGGGTGGATTTTGTGGTGTTGGGAAAAATTATCTTTGATCGTCATTTAATGTGTCTGATTCAGAAATATTTTGATTTGCTGTGATTATTTAACTTGTGATTTGTGTTTCTTACCTTTCATCAGTAAGTGTGACATGAGAATAAACTTCTTTTTCTTCCACCTTTTTTTAAAAAAGGTCAGAGGCACGGATCCCAATTTATGATCCATTTGATTATAAATGACAAACTATTGGTGTTTGGATGCCCTACCTGATGTCAACTTTCCTTTATCCAGGGATGGAACATGCAATTGACCAGCATTAGGAGTTAGTTTGGCACATGGGACTATTGGAAAACACTTCATAGTTATAATGTTTTCTTTGAACTAGAAAAAAAATTATTTTTTTTTATTTCGCCATTTTAGTTGTGAACATTATTAGATGATAATATTCCTTCATTTCTCTGTTAATATTTATTTGCATCGTTTCAGGTTGCCTTTTACGCCATCTTTTCTGGGTCTTCAGTATAATGTTCATGCTTTTCAGCTTGTAAAATGTCTTTTAGTTTAATTTTACACATAAAATCATGCATGGGATGTGAACTAGTGCATCTTGTATCTTAAATTAGTAAAATCAATCAAGTCTTTGACGAGTAACATTGAGATGTTTGCTGTCCTTTCTTATTGTTGTCAGCAATGTTTAACTGTCAGGTGCCTTTTTAGTGATAAATAAACACTTCTTAGCTGTTTAAATTAAAACGGATTCATTGGATGGTAGGATATGGATAAAGATGAGTTGGGATGTTAACTATAGATGTGTACTTTCTTCCATAAATATCAGTATTTTAAACTTTAGAATACAATGAGCAAAAGTTGAGGTTCTTATGGTCCGTTAATGTTATCAACAATGGTAAATTGTTTTCCTTATAAATAATTTTTTTTAAAAAAAGTGGTAAATTGTCACTATGCCTTGCTTATTGTTTTGTTAACTAGATCTGCAAGTTCGTCTAAGTTAATTTAAATACAAAATATAAGTGGGTTCTTAGATGTCAATTTTTGTTTTGCTTCCATATTACATTTTGTGAGAGCTTTTTTTTTGTGCTTTAATGGGTGGTACATATTGTATACTGAAGTGGCTATATTTATTTGGATTGAAGGTTCTTGAAGCCCATGTAAAGAATGAAATTGTTGAGAAAAGTCAATTGGTTCATCCTCTTCCTAATTATGAGGACAAGGTGGCTTCTTGGACCATGCCACGGACATCTGCCTCTGTTGCTTGTGGAGCCAGTGTGTTTGAAGTTGCCATGAAGGTTCCCACATGGGCCTCACAGGTTTCCTTCTTTCATAAATCTGCAACTTGCATCTTATCTTTACCTTTTATTTGTTTATTATTCATGGATTATTTGTTTTTATGTATTGACATCAGGTTCTAAGGCAACTTGCTAAAGAAGTTTCTTACAGAAGTTTAGCTGCTCTTGGTATTGCGAGTATTCAAGGAACTTCAGTAGCTTCTTTTGACAGTCAAGATGCTGAGCGCTTTCTTTTCTTTTGTACAGAACAAGATACTGATAAAAAACTAATAGAGTCTCTTCCATGTGTTGTTCCTTGCTGGTTTAATTTACCTGTACCTAGTAGGGAAAGATCTGGTCCATTTGGAGAAACAAAGACTTTATTTGTAAATGGTTGCAGTGGTCAGGCATTGTGCATGGATATTGAAGGAACAAATTCATTGGAAGATAGGCAAACAACTTCCGCACTTTTAAAGCAGAAAGTGAAGGTGGCTTCCATGAGGCCTGTACCACGCACAAGGCAGCGCAAAATGCTACCTTTCTGTGGAGTACCCGAGGTTGGGACTGATGCGAATCAAGTAAAAAATAACTTATCTATTGTTCCTGCCGTGAAGCATGCTGTGGTGCCCTCTACTTCTGTCTCTCATCGCAAGTCAATGTCAAGCTCTTATCAAGCACAGCAGATAATATCATTGAATCCTCTGCCTTTAAAGAAACACGGGTGTGGACGATGCCCTATTCAAGCTTGCTCTGAAGTGAGTCAATTTTTCTATATTGGTTTCTCTTTTATTTTCTTTTTCTTTTTCTTTTTTTTTAAAAAAAAAAAGCTTCTCACGTTACAAATGTATACATCCTATCCTACAGGAAGAATTCCTTACGGATGTGATGCAGTTTTTGATTCTTCGTGGGCACAGTCGACTTGTTCCTCAGGGAGGATTAGCCGAATTTCCAGATGCTATTTTGAATGCAAAACGTTTAGATCTATACAACTTATACAGAGAAGTATGCTCATTTTTTTAATGCTAGCCTGAATTATATTAATTTCCAGTTTATGTATTGTTTGATTTTCGTTTTTGGTATCGTGTAAAACTTCAGGTGGTGTCAAGGGGAGGCTTCCATGTTGGTAATGGCATAAACTGGAAGGGGCAGGTTTTCTCAAAGATGCGGAATCATACATTGACAAATAGAATGACTGTATGTTTTTAGTTTCAAGAGAATGTTTCCTTTATCATTGTTGTAAAAATTCCTTTCAATTTTTTTGCATGGGGCATTAGTAGGATTTGCTTTATATGACAATTGAATGAGGGTTTTTTGCCTATCAATCTTTAGCCTGCCAGGTTTGCTATGTTTAGCCTTCCTCTTATACTGGCATTATGCTGCAGGCGCCGTACTTGGGCTCTAACTGTGAAGTCACAGAACCTTCCGATAACTCTTTATTGCCTAAAGCCTCTACTTTTTATTTTGGGTCATGCCTTGTAATGTGTTTTTTCAACAAGTTTTGTAAAAACTAGAGCCTACTTCCAGTTTTTAATGTTATGGATACAGTCCATACATGCAATGCCTCCAGATCCATAATCATATACCAAACATGAGAAGCCTAGCTTTAATTGGCGCCAAATTTTATAATATGCATCCAAAAGACTTGTGAATACTCTCTAATTCCCAAATCACTACAGTATAATTGGTCTACATTAAAAGCCTAGCCTTGCATGTGCAAAATAACTCGAAATAAATGTGTCCATCAACAAATTAAAACAAATATATAGCTAGCTGTATTTTTATGTTTTGGATTTTAAGCTTCCCAACTGTTGGAAAATAAAATATGCTTCTATTTTCTTAAATCATTAGTTGTAACTGAGACATGCTTTTAGTTTCTTGTGAATGCATCTTTCCTAATCTGCTGATTATCTGTCATCATTTTTATACATGTATGAATCAGGGAGTTGGGAATACATTAAAACGGCATTATGAAACTTATTTACTGGAATATGAATTAGCCCATGACGATGTTGATGGAGAATGCTGTCTTCTATGTCACAGGTCAGTCTTTAACCCCCAGCCACACACAACGTGCACATTTTTGCACATATGTATGCATTTCTAATTGTTTGAATGCTTTGAATGCCATAACAGTAGTGCTGCGGGGGACTGGGTAAATTGTGGTATGTGCGGAGAGTGGGCACATTTTGGCTGTGACAGACGGCCAGGTCTTGGTGCCTTCAAGGTTACATGCTTGTTCTGGATTGTTTTAAAAATAAAAAGTTTATTCTGCCAATATGTTTGATTTTTTTTTGCTGCTGGCAGGATTATGCCAAAACAGATGGGTTGGAGTATATCTGCCCACACTGCAGTGTCGCAAATTTCAGGAACAAATCACAGAAAACGTCATCAAATGGTTTTGCCCAATCAGCAGCACTTCCGCAGCAGGTGTAGATGTTCCTTATTCGTAATTTATGTCTCTTTTACCTCCAATTTTTGTGCCTGAAGATTTTGGGTTCGACGTACACATTGATCAATCAAACTGAGATTCGGCAATTAAAAGAAAGATCGATTATTTGGAATCCTTCCTTTCTTTAAATGGAAAGATCAGAGATAGAATCAGGTCGATCCTTAAAATGTTTTGTGTAGAATTATATTTCCACCTACTCCAGGCCCAAAATTCATACTAACATATGTAGCTTTACAAGGTAATTCCGGCCATTTTTTGAGTTTTACCAGGGAGCAAGGGAAATCGCCCCTGTCGATGTTCCACTTGTAAATATAGGCATTAAACATTTATGTTTTTTGTTTGACGTTGTAACTTCAGGAATGTAATGCAGAATGTTAAGCTTCTAAATGCTATGCAATTTTTACCAATTTTTTGAGAATTTTTAATTTTGATTGAATTATAATTTTAAGTTTTAATATTATTGTTATTATTAATTAATTAAGTATTAATATGGCATTACTATTATGGGACAAAGTAAACCATAATATAATAAAGGCCAAAAGAAAAAAAATGTGTTTAATGTAAGAGGCATTATTGTGAGAATCCGTGTAAGCTAGTTTGATATCATCGAGTTAACATGACTTCGGTATAATCCGAGTTAAAAAATATATATTTATATTAAATTGTTAGAATTGATCTTTAAATTGTCTGATTCAAAATTGATTTTGATTGATTTATGAATTATTACCTGATTTTTTATATTTTAATATTTAATTACTATACAATTAATAAAATATAATCTATATAAAATGTCAGAGTTTAGTTTACAACTCTTATTACTTACCTTTTCACTCTAATAGTGATATTTATTATTTTAAAGTTAATAAAGATTTCTTTATAATAGTTTATTATAGTCAAATATAATTTGACAAAAAGATTCACTTTAATGTTATTTTTATTCTAATTCTATCGTCCATGATAGATTAATTTTTATAAAAATATATATACAATTTTATTAAATTTTCCCATTCACGACAAACTAGTTACATTAAAAAAAATTTTAATTTTGATTCTATTAATGATTCCCATTTTTACAACTAGTAAGAGAGTTGATTGAAGACTTAAGTTGTCATGTGTAACTAGTAGTATTTACGAATCATTTTTTAGTAAAAGTAAGTACATTGCCGAATAATATTAACAAATTTAAATTTAATCTAAGTAGGAATAACAAATACATAGTATATTTAGTAACTATAGAATTTCTAAACTATTACACAACTTCATTATATAAAATTTTAACTTAGTGTAGGATGCCGCTCAATTTCCTTTTTTTATATGGGTTGTACTAGAAATCTAAATCAATAAACGTGTAATTGCTGCTAAACAAATAGAAATTCTACAACAAGAAGCTCTAATAATTAGTAAAAAATTAATTTAAAATTATTGATTAATCATTCTATTCACGAGTGAAGATGGAAGCGTCTTCACCTAATGGGGCACCCAGAGCAGCGTCATATCCTAGCCAAGCAAGCACTTCATCGGCAGTGGCAGCTGCACCCATGGCCTTATTATATTTATCACCAAGACCTTGCAACCCACAAACCTCTCTCAGCCGGTTCATCAACTCTTCGTCCAATTCCTCGGCAGGCATTGAGCTGCTTTCGGCGCCGCTATATGTTCTTGAGCATCAGCAAAGGCGACCATATGCCTATTCTGTGCCACAAGCCATGTAGGAGTTGGAAGTTCCCGTCCCAACGTCAAATGGCCTTCAAACAAGCACTTTCTTACAAGAAAAGCATAATTATTTCTACTAGATAGAGGGCTTCCTAGTTACAAGATTTCCTTTCAGCAATACCAACAATAATAGTGCCTTATTATAGGCATATATGTAATAAATATTATTTAATTACAAAGGGAATTATTTAATAGACAAGAATATTGTATCATTTAGTGAATAGTTTGGTGCAGAAGAATCAGAGCCCTGTTTTTCTTCTGCCTCATAGATGAGCTTCTCATAAGCTCTAGCAAAGCAGGCGGGCAAATTCTTCTTTTCCGAAGTTTCCATGACCAAACGCCCGGCATCTTTTAAGAGTCTTAAACCAGCCAGCCACAATACAGGAAACGTATGGCTCGCTTGTAGAACAGTTGAAGCGCAACGTATGAGAGCGTAAATCTGTCGCAAGGCACAAAATATACAACAAGAACGTAGTTCATAAAATTTTACAACTAAACTTTATGCACATTTGAACACATCGGATCAAAACCACCGGTATCAATCAATTTAGTTCCAGCGTTATTTACCAGTTCCCGAAGTGAGGGAGAAGAAGGGAGGAAGAGAAGCAACAGCATTGAGTGAAGGGAAGAGTAGGCCTGTTTAAAGGTGTCCTTCTTCCCAAGCTGCTCATGCAACACCTCCAGTCTCTGCTTCACAACATCCTCCGACAACAAATTCGACTCCATCTGGACTTGCATTGACAAATTCAAACAAACCCAGTTTGCTGTTTCTCGCACAAGATCACTTGATCTTCACAGGAAATTTGAAGAGAGAAAAAACTGGTCTGTATGCACTTGGGAAGCCCAAGGCCAACATATAAATAGTTTGTCGGGGTCTCGGATTTCATGTCCGAGAAGATAGACGACTATTAGAGCTATGCATTGATAAGTATGGTTTTAGAAATCTGATCAGGACAATGGCAAACTTTAGATTTCAATTTCCTTGGAAAGAGGAAAATTGTTGTTACTAGCCTAGTTGGATTTCTTCTCCACCAATTTTTCTTTAAAACAAAATTAGTATCATGAGTCCATGACGGTCCAAGTTATATACGAGCTATTAAATAGTTACTTCACAACTTATTAGGATCTCTTATTATCTTTTTATGAATTTTACATTTTCTTATTCGGAAAATATTAATTAAGTTTTTTTTTACAATTCTAGTCATTTTATTGGAAAATATTAATTAATTGTATCATATATTGAGTAATTTAATTTAGCTATGACTAAGTTTGGTTTTTTTTTATCACGAGCCTTAAAAAATAATATCATATATAAGTAATTTAACATGTCCATGACTAATTATTGTAAATAATGGGCAATAATACAGTTGAACAAACAGGGGCAAGATAAAAACTATAGGAATATACAAATGAAGATGAATGTAGAGAATTACTACTGAACTAATCGTGAAACATGAGCAAACACGTATTTGAACATAGTTGTAAGTTAACAGACGAAGGATTGATAGAATAGAACGAATATATATAAAGTGGTCTGCTAAATTTGGGAAACGGTAGTAATCTTCATGCAAATATTTTGAGATTTAAAACAAAAGATGATGATCCTCCTTTCATCTCTAGACATTGACTTCTCATCATTCCTTTGCCATCCCATTTGATTGAACAACTTCTTTAGCAAATGCTTTATTCAAACGATTGTTAAAGAACAGGTTCAACCAATTCTCACCACACATAAAAGGGTGTTTTTAATTTTTTGTGGCTCAAAGAGAAATCAAAAGCAAAGGCAATATGTGTCAAACTGAATGGAGGCACAGGCTATAATGACAAGCGATATTAGTACTGAAGCTGTGAGAATTAGAGGAGAAACAGGAACATAAAGGCGGGGAACACCAATAATGTCGTGGCCTACAACGATAGCATTTATGGTTGTTGAGGTGAAGTGATATTATCCCATCCGCATCTGTTACATTAAAATTGAAAGGTAACGAGGGCCAAGGGAACCAAGAAACAGAATTTGTGAAACAAGTTGCAGACAATTCAGAGGAGAAGAAGTGGGAGAGACAGAGATTGGTTGGAGGAGAAGAAGCAGGCGGGCAAGTCACATGAAGTGGCTTAGCTGGGAGCAGCTGCTGCTCAGAGGCAGGACATGATTTGTAATGTCGAAACAAGCATCAATCCTGGCCTCCCTTCCATTCGACAATTGGGGTCCCCTCTTAAGTTCTAACTCCCCAAAAATCACATTAGTGGAGAAAAAAAATAAAATTATATATATATATATATATATATATATATAATCACATTGTTATTACATTTACAACCTACATTGTTACCGAGAAATGTTGCAGTCTTCCTTCCCTCGCTAGCTTTATACAGCACGGGGTCCTGCTTTTTTTTTTTTTTTCTATATCGTTTTAATTTAAACATATAATTTATTTTCTTCTGAGTTTATTTTGACTCGGTCGCTAGTTTTTCTTTTACGAGCCATTCACCAGCTTTTGGTACGTCACTTGTTTGGCCAAGAGAGGACCTCCTTGATAATTCAATCTCATCTTATAGAAAAGTTGTTTTTTTCTCAAGCATATCTACTTTTATTAATAAAAAGATAATTCAATTCTAAAATAAAGGAAAAGATTTAACTAGTCAAGTTTTAAATAATAATAATAATAATAATAATACCTCCTCCAATGAAAGATCACAGGTTTAAATCCGTTTAACCTCAATTTTTAAATTTTTACTAATGATATTCAATTTATTTGACTTTTAAAAAATATAATAAAAAATTAAATTATTATAGAGTCTATCTCATTATTTAATTATCATATAATAAAAATTTTCAAAATTATTTTTATTAAAAATATTATATTTTTATTAAAAATATTATATTTTTAAATAAAAATATTTAATTATTATACTCTATACTTAAGATATTAGATTATTATAATTTATCTTATTATTTAATTAAAATTTACGTATAAAATTAAATTTATTGGTAGTATAAATCACACATAAAATAAAATCTTACCTAATTTTTTAAAATATTTTTAAATATATTATACATCCGATAAATTTAAACTCGAAACTGATCCATAGTTATTTGAAATCAAATATAACCGGGTTAAATTTGGATTAAATTCGGGGATGTTTTATTTTTGAACCTCATCCCTTGGAATGGTCTAGCGCATGTGCACAGCCAATTACCAAACTCCAACGCATTACGCAGGGTTCGTGCGGACATATATTATTATACATAGTTGTAGAGGATTATAACATCAATTCCATACAGCACATTCCTCGCACGCTCCATGCCCACGTGGGGGAGGAGCGAATTGAGAAGGGGGGACCTGTACAATTACAAGCTTTGAGGTACGCGGATCCTTAACGCCGTTTTATATTTATAAAATAAAAATAATTAGTATCAGCTAATTTTAATGTAAATTTTTAAATTATAAAACTGGTTGGATAATGAGGCTAATATTATTTTCGTTATAAAAAATTATAACCTATAAATAGATGGCTACATTTACAATTTGTTGATATCTTAATATCAGGTGCACTGACAAAAAGACTTGGCTTATAAAATTCGTTTAATGATCAAACATTCCTAATAGTATAGTTGGTTTGAATATTATCTAAGGATCGATGTGATGCGCAAATATAATATCTATTTATTATTATAATAATTATTTTGCTTTATTTTCTACTCTTTGTTGACGCAAAATAAAAAAGTCATTTTTCCCTATTCGTTCACGAGCTAGTTGATCTTCTCGGCCAAAAAATGAGTTACGGAATCTTCACATCAGGCGCCTGTTCTCTGCACTCTTGCTCAACTTTCTTTCCAGCTCTTCTCCTTGATTTTGTTTCAAAGGTGCAGAGATTATGGTGTCTTAAGGGTTAGGGGTGTAAATGAGCGGAGGTGAGTTGAGCTGAGCCGAGAGGTTAGTCAAATTGAACCGAATTAAATTGAATAAGGATATTTTTAAATTTAATTTGGTTTTTGATAAATATATTTGATTGTTTGACAAACTTTAATGTATTATGGGTTGAGCCAAATATATAAAAAATTTATATAATTTGAGCTTAGCTCATGTTTGGGTCGAGTTAAATTGAGTCGAATCTGAATTGAGTAAATATTTATGCTTAGCTCGTACTCAATATATAAAAATCAAAATTTTTATTTCAATATATATAAGTTTAATATGACGTCAATAGTATGAACGAACCGAATCAAACTGAATATTTTTTTCGAGTTTAAACACATCGAATTCGAGTTTCAAACCAAGCTGAGCCGAACAATCTTTAGTTCGAGCTCTGTTAATTGTTCAACGAATTATTTATTTCAAATCAAGTATTTCGAACATAAAATTAATAAACACAAATTTAAACTAAATCAAACCAAATATAAAAAAATTTGCAAGCAAATTTGACTTTTTTACCTCCCTCGTGTCAATTAAGTACACTTTCCTCCCATGAAAAACTTACAAAAATATGTTTATAATTTTTTTAGAAAAAGATTTATAATTAGTCATTTACTACTAATCTTAATGACGTCATTAATTACTTTAGTAAAAAAGCCATTGAGGTCTCAAAGCCGGACCTAATTAGCATGATAAATATCTTTAAATTTGTTTAAAACATATTTAATAGTAACGAACTTAATTTTCTAGTTATCATGGTTGTAATCAATCAGGCATACTCGACACTTTCTACTTGTACACTTTGATAGGAGAGGATTACCAAGTGTCCAAAAAATTCAAGCTTTGTATTATATATAATCAAATAAATAGATAAGATCGGCTGAACGAGAGTTTTTGCCGGGCAGACATTGTCGGAGAGGCTGGAAATTCGATTTGTGAATCCGACGAGGGCGTCACTACTCACAACCAAGTAGGGTAGCAGCTAGTAGTAGTAGTACACAGCACTCTTTCTCTCCCATCCGTATCTCCTCCAAACAGAGCCAAAAGCTCACTCACTCTCTTCTACCTCGCTCGCCCACTTCAACTTCGCTTGCTTTGTTGCTAATGGCAGCCCTCTTCTTCTTCTTCACCACGCTTCTTCTCACCCTCTCTCCCATCTCCTCCGCCCTCGATACGAGCACCTACATCGTCCGACTCCACCCCGACGCAAAGCCATCCGTCTTCCCATCCCACCTCCACTGGTACCAGCAGACCCTCCTCTCCATCTCCCCCTCCATTTCTCCCATCCACGTCTACCACAACGTCCTCCACGGCTTCGCCGCCCGCCTCACCTCCGACCAGGCCGACGCACTCCGTTCCACCGCCGGCGTCGTCGCCGTCATCCCGGAGCAGATCCGACGCGTTCACACCACCCGCTCCCCCCAGTTCTTGGGGTTGAAGGTCACTGACAGCTCCGGCCTGCTCGCCGAGTCCGACTTCGGCTCCGACCTTGTCGTCGGCGTCATCGACACCGGAATTTGGCCGGAGAGGCGGAGCTTCCACGACCAGGATCTCGGTCCCGTGCCGGTGAGGTGGAAGGGTAAGTGTGAGTTCCCGCCGAGGGCCTGCAACCGGAAGTTGATCGGGGCGAGGTTCTTCGCCGCCGGGTACGAGGCCGTCAATGGGCGGATGAACGAGACGTCCGAGTTTCGATCGCCGAGGGACTCCGACGGCCATGGGACGCATACCGCCTCCATCGCCGCCGGCCGGTACGTGTTTGCGGCATCGACTCTCGGCTACGCCCGGGGCGTCGCCGCCGGGATGGCCCCCAAGGCCCGCCTCGCCGCCTACAAGGTCTGCTGGCAGGCCGGCTGCTTCGACTCCGACATCCTCGCCGCCTTCGACGCCGCCGTCGCAGACGGCGTCGACGTCGTCTCGCTCAGCGTCGGCGGCGTGGTCGTCCCCTACCATCTGGATGCGATTGCGGTCGGGGCGTTCGGCGCGGCGGAGGCCGGCGTCTTCGTCTCGGCGTCGGCGGGGAACGGCGGGCCGGGGGGGCTGACGGTGACGAATGTCGCGCCGTGGGTGACGACCGTCGGCGCCGGGACCATCGATCGGGCCTTCCCTGCCGACGTCGAGCTGGGCAACGGCAAGGTCATCGGCGGCGTGAGCGTCTACGGCGGGCCGGGGCCGCGGCCGGGGAAGCTCTACCCGCTGACCTACGCCGGCAGCGAAGGCAGGGATGGGTACTCGTCGTCGTTGTGCTTGGAGGGCTCCCTCGACCCATCGTCGGTGAGGGGGAAGATCGTCCTCTGCGACCGGGGGATCAACTCTCGGGTGGCGAAAGGGGAGGTGGTGAAGAAGGCTGGCGGCGTGGGGATGATCCTCGCCAACGGCGTCTTCGACGGGGAAGGCCTCGTCGCCGACTGCCACGTCCTCCCCGCCACCTCCGTCGGCGCCGGCGGCGGCAACGAGATCCGCCGCTACATCGCCGGCGCCACTGCGTCGGCGAGGGCCACCATCCTGTTCCGGGGGACGCAGCTCGGGGTGCGGCCGGCGCCGGTGGTGGCGTCGTTCTCCGCCCGTGGACCCAATCCGGAGTCGCCGGAGATTCTGAAGCCGGACGTGGTGGCGCCGGGGGTGAACATCCTGGCGGCGTGGCCGGATGCTGTGGGGCCGTCGGGGTTGCCGGCGGACAAGCGGCGGACGGAGTTCAACATCCTGTCGGGGACCTCCATGGCCTGCCCCCACGTCTCCGGGCTGGCGGCGCTGTTGAAAGCGGCACACCCCGAGTGGTCGCCGGCGGCGATACGGTCGGCGCTGATGACGACGGCCTACGTGATCGACAACCGTCGAGGGCCAATGTTGGATGAGTCGACGGGGAACGCCTCCACCGTCTTCGACCACGGCGCCGGCCATGTGGACCCGCAGCGGGCAATGGACCCGGGGCTCATCTACGACATCTCCATTAGAGACTACATCGACTTCCTCTGCAACTCCAACTACACCGAGAAGAGCATCCAGGCCGTGACACGCCGCCCTGCCGGTTGCAAAGGAGCCCGGCGCGCCGGCCACTCGGGGAACCTCAACTACCCGTCGTTGGCCGTCGTGTTCCAGCAGGGCGGCGGAGGGGGGAAGATATCGACGCACCTCATCCGGACGGTGACCAACGTGGGCGAGGCCGGGGCGGTGTACACGGCGGCGGTGAGGGCGCCGGAGGGGAGCAGGGTGACGGTGGAGCCGAGGAGGCTGGTGTTCAGACGGGCGCACCAGAAGCTGAGCTTCTTGGTGAGGGTGGAAGTGGAGGCGGCCCCGGCGCCGGCGAAGCTGTCGCCGGGGAGCTCTAGCATGAAGAGTGGCACGCTGACCTGGTCGGATGGCAAGCATTGGGTGACCAGCCCCATTGTTGTCACTTTGCAAGCACCACTCTGAGAATAACACATTTATTATTTGTGGCTAATGGCTTGCCGATCGAACACGGCGGTGACTTTTATTTATTTATATATATGTATATTGTAATCAAATTAAGTCTGAGGAGGTGGAGCAACTCTTTGAGAGATAATAGAGAATGATCAGCATCGTATCGTCGTCATATAAGTGAATTATGAAGAAGAAATGGGACAGTCGTCGAAGCTATTATCTGGATAGCTTCTTTAAGCTAGGCCGAAGATGAGAATGAGTGAGCTTGCACAGACAAGGATCAAAGTAAGAGGTATGGTATGTATGAGGAATTTAGAAACCAAGTTCTGACTTTTTAAGTCCTTCACGATGAACAGAAGAGAGTGGAGACAGTGGAGAGCTGCTATTCGAAGTGTAGAAGATGGTGAAGTTTTAGCAAATTTTTCTCAATTAGATAACTCTAGTTATGCTCCTTGACCAGTCACTGTTCGAAAACAGAGTTGCTTTGAAAAAAGAAAACAGTAGCTGAGGTGACCAAATGGATTAATCTGATGGTTTGAGAGTGTCGGAATGTATGTTCGTCTCCATTTAATCATGATTTTTTTGTTCATCTCCAATATTTAATCCTAGACATTTTTTTTAAAGGGGAGTTAAAATTGTGATCAATACCAAGTATGCATGTAGCAAAGAGTTAGTGAATGAGAAGAGGTAACTTTGAAAACGGCCGCTCTAAAATAAGGTTTTATGGATTTGGATCCACTAGCTAGCTCTAAGGAAAGTGCATCCCTTGTTTCAGTAGCTATCTTATGTTATGTCTACTACATATGATTTGAAATTCGCAACAGGGAAAACAGCTAATCATTGGTATTAAATTCCTCAATCTAAGCTCTAAAGTTATGTTGAATATGATATGATCATGAAGATGTTGAAGAGGTACTCCGTAATTCAATTCAATCGAAGAGCCAGACATACGGCGCGAAATATGTAACTCTTTTTAAATGTACCTCCACCGAAAGGTTCCAGACGAGAGAGAGAGAGAGAGAGAGAGAGAGAGAGAGAGAGAGAGAGAGAGAGAAAACTGGTTAAAGAACTTGCAATGAACAGTTGGGATAACAGTGAACGCGTTACTGCTTCTTCACCTGGTAGCGACGGAAGTGAAGCAATAGAATACGAGTAGCTTAGCTAGTCACGGGATGTACTTTACCGACTATATGTGTTTGCTTTTGATTCAAACTTCCGTCGGTTCTTCTTTCACGTACATCAAACTTTATTCCCTGATTCACCCCAAAACCAACGAGTGCCTGTTTAGTCACGGCTTAGTCATGCCACACCTTCTGGGCTATCCACATATATGCCTAAAAACATAAAATGTCACCCAAAATAAGTGTTCTTCAGCAATTAGCTCAAATTTCATTTCATATGTGTCCTTCCTGCCCGCTATTTGATGCGAATTTCTGGATGGTTTCTGAGCACTATTTGAGCGGCCACATGGGTAAACAACTTGACTGGAAAGATTGAAAATTTAGCCCATGGGTAGATTTGGAAATGTAGCCGACACTGCCCGCTTGTGAGACAAAGAGAGTTCATCACATGCTAGCTAATAGCAATGGATTTGGTGTCTGGCCCCATCCTTAACATCTGGGAGTGAAGCTACTGTTCTCATGTGGTCCCCGTTATATTCACCCTACCCTGTCCTAATCTACCAAATCAATCTACTTTTAACTTACTAAGAGCCAAAATCTAGGCCATGGTAGATTTATCGGCCCAGGGTCGTACGTGTACCCAATGTGGATGGCAGCTAATGTAACGGGATGGTGCGTTTGTAGTTTGCTCAGGTTAGCATAATCCAACATATATGTACTACGTCCATTTACATTGATGATGGAATTACTGGGTAAGATCCCACTTGCCATACCGTCAAACTTTTTTAAATTTTCAAACGAAAGATGGGTGACTTTATTTATTTAATAGATTTTAATTATAAAACGTTATTAATCGAGTCAAAATTTTATATTAGCAAATCAGTCGATTCGAATCGAAGGACCCTAGTGTTGAGCCAAGGCCAGCCGTACGATATAAACGATGAAAGCTAAATATACTCGAGTATAAATTATAATGTCAGATTGGAATATATGACAGTATACTATTATTTTTTTATGTATTTAATTATATAAATATTTTTAGGCCGAATAACGTATTAAGACATGCTATATAATAATTTGGATGAATTATTAGTTATTGAACATGTAATTTTAATATTATAGTGTGTGTTATATTTTATGAGATTTTTTTATATTTTTTGGATTTTTTTAAATTTATTAGGAGTTAGCTATTTTTTTTACTCGAGTCAGAGTCGAATAAATTTTTAACTACAAAATTACCCCCAAAACCCTTCCCTGACTTTTCTACCTCCCTAACCGTAATTGCTGCCCTCTCCTTACTATCGACATTATAACACCCCAAATTTGATTCATGTTTACAAACCAAACTTGAATGTCATGGGCTTTGGTTGGGTCGACAACCTGAACCCAATTCGTGCAGATCTAGTCTTAGCGTCTTAAGATGAAGATACGATTTTTCATATGCATGGATGAATGCATAGAACCTTAACATGTTACTATATGGATGACATGAAATTCAATTCACACACCAACAACAATTGTAATAAAATCAATAAAAATTCCAAAATAAAATTGACAGTCTCCCTAAAAGTGTAATTAGGGGTCACCCAGTCAAAACGACATATACACACGTATATACATATATAGAATATTTGTATTCACACAAAATTCTAATCTACTATATACATCATTCACAATCTTGGCTCCGACCCACCTGCGCATTCTATACGCATTTCCCATTATATCATCATGCTTTGCATTTTCTCACATCAGTTTCAATATAATAAAATCATAAACAAAATATTAAACATCTAATCATCCGATATGTGTGTGCAAGAGACCACACTGCTCCTCCGTCTAGACTGACACATCTATCTCATACTCGTCACCTATATATAACTAATAACAAATTGGCTATGAAAGTAAACTCTCATATGAAAGAAAATACTCATTTACTTCTCGTGAACTCTTTGATGGGCACCTACTCAGGAGCTATTGGGCTGCAGACCCGATAGCATCCTGAACTGACTGATCTGTTGGTGCTGATGCCTCTCTTGGCATTTTCTTATTTTATTTTTTGGTCCTTCAGGACTACTGGCATATCCTAAGCCCTCTCCTTACCTCCATATTTTTCCTGGCCTTGAACACGAAGGCCGAGTACTCCCAAGCAGTCGCCTTTAATATCCTTTGAACCACAAGTCCGAACATGCACTATACTTAACAATACCCGTAAACCTCCACTTTCTCCACGTGTGAGGAACTCAAATGCGGAGTTTTTTGGATCCCTCTTGAGAAACAGTCTACTCACTAATTCAGCGCCTGCTATGACTGTCACGTGCATTCACTCATAGTACGTGCAAGTCAGTTTCGCCAACTTTCGTTTCACTGAAAACTCGGTAAAATTATATATTTAGGCTTGGGAAGGGATTTATAAAATAGGTCTGAAGGCAACTTGTGGTGGATCTTGTTTTCGAAAACATACTCAAGGGATCTCATCCTCGAGGATTATTAATCTCGGAAACCAATTCATTAAAATGACCTGGGTTAAGTGGGATCCAATAAAACGCCACTTAACTCATCTTACAAGTAATAAATCAAACATCAAATAGAAGAAAACATAAAACAGAGACGAGTCCTAAATGAACATGGTAGAAGCTCCAAGCATGTCCTTCTGCCTAAGCGGCGAGCACATACTTTATACCCTACACATCAAATCTAGAAGTTAACGACCGCTTACTGAATGATGCATCAACACAACATGAACATTACGCTCACAACACAATCATCATCAATCACAGTCAATAATCATTAGTGTAACAATAATTCTAACTCATCCTATTCATACCAATTTTATTATGTTTTTCTAAGTTACGTTGTAGTCTATTAGTATGCTCATATTTAATTTACCTAGTTAGATCACTAACATTTGTTCATTATAAATCAAATCATGCAAATCATCACTTCATTCATAATCAAACTTTTATCACAACAACTAATCAATCCTAGCATGTTGTGCAAATAATCATCAATTTTAAATAATTAAATCGGAGGTAATTATACCTCGCATCGTTGGCAATCGACAATGTCTAGGGTTTTGTCGTGCATCTAGAACCTCAAATTCAGTGCTTGACGGCATCCGAAACTTGATCAAGTTCAACTGGATGAACTCGGCTGAAGATCTAGCGAATTCCAGTAAATCTGGTTTTCCGACAACTATTGCCGGCAGCGGCTACCGGCAGGATGGTGGTGGTATGGGTATCGTTGGAATCGGCTTGGCGAGCCCGACATGTCTACGATGTCAACGTGGTCGGCAGAGGTGGTGGCTCGGCGGAAAATGGCAAAAACAGAGGTGGCCGGTGGGGTATGGAGATTCGGCGGAGATGGGTGGTGCTAGGCTTTGCTCCGGTCGGGGAAGGTCGTGGGTTGGTCGAGGACGTCAAGACAACCACTGGGGTGGCACGGCGACGATGCGGCGGTGCTTGGCAGCGTCGACAGTGGCAACGGTGACTTGTATGGGGGGGGGGGGGGGGGGG
>JAVDBV010083450.1:0-11239 GCA_032619315.1 Piper longum | reverse complement strand
TCAGATCTAGAGGTCATCGGTTTAAGTCCAGTTGGGCCTTTGTTTAGTGAGAGCTTCCCCACACACGGGGTGTAGCAATCACCTGAGTGCAGTGATAACCTCCCCATCAAAAGGCTACGGCTGGGGTTGTGCGAGACACTAGCACTGGAGATGGTAGTGGTAGCCTCCCCACAAAAAGGCTACGGCCGGGGTGTACGGATCACTGCGGATACATCCTCCGCATTATTTTGGAGTATAGTGGTATCGCTCCACCGTATATTAAATGGACATAAGGAACTAGGGGATTGTCCTTGATTTGTTTTATCTATTATACGACTTAGTGTTTTTATCACTAACGCGAAATTGCCTCCGCAGGTGTACAGATTCGAGATTAGGTATGAGAAGGATATTGACAACCAGAGCATGAAGCAAGATAAAGAAGAAGACTCCTTTATTTTATTTTGAGAAATAAGTGTGGCTACTGGGAAACGGTCCTAGATTGTGTAGAAACCAATATTTTTATGTTGATATTTAACTGTTATAATTCAGTAATTTAGTAGTTGTTTAAGTAACACCTAGCCAGCTAGGCCCACAATTATTGTGAAATATGACGGGTCGTTACATTATGCCAATTGGGTTTTATAATAGAAGGTGGAGTTGATGAACACATTATAAGTGTTTTTTTCGTGTTCTATCAACCGGTTTTGGTATTATATGAGGTTAACTGAGCTTCTGTTTTATACGTGATTGTTTAGACACAGCAGAATTAGCCTTTTCCTTATCTCTTGAGATGGTTAATCGAGTCCAAGTAAAAGTACACTCCACGTGGACCAACCAAACCAAAGGCTTAGAAGGGCGGAGGAGCATGCCCGGTTCACAAAGCCAAACCCAGCGGGAAGCTTTGGAATAACCAATCCCTGAGTGCGCTTCCCGAGCGGCGCACGACGTCATGGCGGGGTGCGAGCGGCAGCAACGGGCGTGGGCGGAATGCGAGCGGCGGCACGGCCGTGGCGCGGCGGCGTGCCGGCACCTGAACCGTGCGCTGGCCCTCTGCCTCGTCTCCACCTGCTGCCCCGCCGAGTGGGACGCCGTGCAGTCCCTCTGCGCCAGCGCCGGCACCTCCCTCAAGCGCCACCAATGCCACAAGGCTCGACTCGACCTCTCCCTCTGCCTTTCTGCCCACCAAAAATCCCCCGCTTGATCACACCCGGATCTGTCTTGCTTTCGTGTGCGACGGGTGCTTGATATTATGCTTCAATGAGTTATATGATCCGTGTGCTGTAATGGGTCTTTACTTTGTCAATTCTTTTTAGTGAATGGAATGTTACGATCGTAGTTATTGACCTTCCTTTTTGTACATTTGACGCCAATCTGGTTTTACGAGCGCTATCGGGATATAAATTAGTGATTGGTTGGAGCATTTTTATTGTAATTTCTGTTTTTATCAGTTGCTTTTTTTATATATTTAGTGTAAATAGTTGTGTCATGTTAGTAACTCTGCATATGTGTTAAATATTATGTATTATAATAGTATCCTGACAAAATGCTTGTGCATTGTGGTGGCCCTGTTGGAGGAGGAGTTTTGATCTTGGAGAGTCCGGAAGGGTTTCCTGCCATTGGAAATTTTGCCATTTATAATCACATAGGGTCCTAGTTTTGGATCAATGTTGCGAACATCCTTTATGTATATGGCAGGAGAAGGAGGAGGGTTAGCATTAGGAAGGGCATCCGGCTATTGAAAATTTTTGTCATTTGTAATCGCACTAATCCTAGTTTAAGATCAATTTTCTCAACTCCCTTCGGGTATCTGGTGGAGAAGAAGTTTTGTTTCAATGAATCAATGGCTCTCTTGTCAAGGTTTCATAATATCCTTCAACGAATTATGTCCTTAGTTAGTCTATTGCCAATCCTTTCTAATGATGAATAAATATTGCTATCATAGCTCTTGACCTTTCATTTTGTGCATAAACATTAAGCTTCACAATCATCTTTTGGGCAGCAATCACTGATTGATGTTACAGCCGTTTTGCTTTCTCTCTTTCTTTATGTTGTCCTTAGTGTTTATGTGGAGTAGGATAGTTTTTTGATAATATGCTGCAATGAGCTCATGGGTCTCTGGTCAAGGCTTTCTAGTAAATATTAGAACTAAAACAATATAAATTATTTTTTCTTGAATTCTTGACCTTTCATTTTGTTCCATATATATGTGATGTAATACGCTTTCTTTCATACTACTTTGCTTTATAATATACGTACTGTAAAATAGTTTTTCAATAATATGCTTCAATGAGTTTGGTCTTTTTAGTTAAAACATAGATTTTGGAATATTTATACCCTGATTTTTATATGGAAGATTAAACTACAAGCTTATGTTCTTTATGTTGCTTCCCATTTAAATAATGTTAAGCGTAGTGTGAGCCTTAAAGAAATTTAGCACTGTCAGAAATATTTTATTTATCAATGTGATAAAAGTGTCTTTATTTGCATGACAGAAAGTACTTGTCAAAAATCTGATTTAACAGCTGTAGACAGGTATATAAAAACTACCATGGTTCATTGAGAAGCTGGAAGAGTCGCTGTGGTGATGAGACATGAAGAACAATAAGGTTTTCGCCTTTTCATGGCTTAATTACCTCTGGATGTACCCCATGAGAACTCCTTCACATGGAAACGTTAGTTGCTTGCTGATCCAAACTCATCTTCGCACATTCTAAATAGCTCCATCATAATTAGGCTGCTAAGGTACTTGAGTGGAACAAAAATTTTCTGTTATTTTTGTTCCATACAACAAAAGAGCCCTTACTCTTGCTTCCTTTGATTTTTCTGCAGTTGTTAATTTGTGGTGTGCTTTGAAATCTGCCGGCCATTGATATCCATTTTCTTCCTGGGGCTCTGCTTGCTTCCATTTTTCTGCCATCTGATGTAGCCTGCTTGCCTTAATCATGGTTGACGAAATAAGGTGCTGAATCACTGATTCCCTAAGGTGGGGAATAGAGATGAACTAAAACTGGTTGAAAGAGATGAGAGTTGATTGAAGGTGGAAGTATTGGCTTGACATACATAGACTAGCTAAGGTAGACGACAGAGTTTGGACAATTGATGCGGGTATATCCTGAATCATGTTATGTGATCGGTAACATGCAAGCGCCTTTGACAGAAATAGGTATTGCTAATATTTGATTTGAGTTGACTTTTCTTGGTGATATGTGATCAACGAATAATACTGTATAACTTGTTTGAAATCTGGTCATATAGATTGTGTTGCCACTTGCCGGTTGGTTAAATGTCATAAACATGTGAGAACTTCAAGATGGCCGTTGTCATAGAATGGGATGATTATCTTTCTTTTTGTCCATGGGAAGTGGTGGTGTTTGTTGTGCAGTAGCGAATTCATCCTTATTTCCTCACTGATCAAGTTTCGTACCCAGAATTCCTCCTTCAACTTCCTGATACCATCATTTCTTTTTCTCTTTATCTAGACCTGACTTGTTCAATTAGGAATAGTATTTACTTGTTCTCTTACTGCTTGTCTAGAACTGTCTTGTTTATCTAGTTAGGTCTTTCATATTGCTTTTGATCACCCTAGTTAGACTGTGCCCAGTTTATTGTTCGATTCCACTAGTGCTCCTGGTAGTCTTTGTCACTAGTCCTTCGAATCCAAGTCTGTCCATTATAGTCTATACTTGTCCATATTCTTTATCCATCTAATCAGCCATTAATCTACTTAATTAACTCAAAAGAGCCTTCATCCTCCATAATAAACTTTGATCCTCTGTCACTTTTCATCTCTTTAAATCATTTTTTTTTATGTTTATTGTGAATAATTACATAATAATCATTGTAGCAAAATTTTACCTTATCTTTGTTTGATGTAGAATTGTAGATTGGGCATTTTGGTTAATGACCGGTTACACTGTTACTGGATTTGGGAAGTGTTTCATGGAGACCCATATGGAACAAGAACAAGTTTTTGCAGGTTCAAAGAAAATTTATAATGTGCAGAATTTTTTATTAACTGTTTCACTTTATAATGCTTACTAGCTCCCAAACAAATACTTTGTAATGTGCAGTATTTATGATGCTATGTTATCTTGTCAAAATGCCAGAAATACTTGTTTTACTATCAATGTGAGAAAAAAATGTATCCATTTGTTTTACAGAAAATACGTGACAAAAATCCCATTCAACAGCTGCATACAGGTATATTATCAAAACTAGAATGGTTCACTGAGAAAGAAGAAGAGCAGTGGTGATGAGACATGAAGAACAGTAATGCCTTTTCCATCTCTTGGCTTAGTTGCCTCTCAATCATGGAGAGGATGTACTCCAAGAGAACTCCATCGCATGGAAACGTCAGTGCTGTGTTGCTTTCTGCTCCAAACTCATCTTCACACATTCTGAATAGCTCCATCATAATTGGGTTGATAAGATACTTTAGTGGAACCACAAATCTTCTCTTATCTGTGCTATATACAACAAAAGAGCCCTTGTTCTTACTGACTTTGTTTTTGCTGCAGGTATCAATATTTTGTGATGTGCTTAGAAATCTGCCGCCCATTGATATCCTTCTTCTTCCCAGGGCTGCTGCTTGCTTCCATTTTCTTGCCATTTGAAGTAGCCTGCTTGTCTTAATCATGGTTGATGAAATGATGAGGAGCTGAATCACTAGAAGTGTCCAAGGTGGGCAAAACAGATGATGAACTGAATTTGGTTGGAAGAGATGAGGGTTGATTGAAGATGGAGAGGAATGGCTTCGGATATATAGACCAGCTAAGATAGACAGCTTCACAGAGTATGGACACTTGATGTTGACATGCATACAAACCAATGAATCATGTTATCCGATTGTTATAACATGCGAGGGCCCTTGATAGAAATGGGTGTTGCTCATCTTTAATTTGAGTGGATTTTCCGCGGTGATATATGTGACCACTAATACTATGCATCTTCTTCAAAATCTGGCCATATAGATTGCATTGTCTCTTGCCGGTTGGTTGAATGTCACAAACATGTGAGAACTTCAAGATGGCCAGTTGTGGCGGTGTTTGTGATTAATATGAATTGGCTAAGACAAATGAATATATGCGGATACAAATGAGTGTAGGAATGGCCTAGGCTATAATGATTTAAGCTCATTGGTCAGATGCCAAATGCTTCATCCATATTGTGATACCCTTTGTTATTACTCTCTCGGAAAATAGTCTAAATGTGCTTTGAAAATTGACAATGTAATTGGTATTCAGGATCTAATTGTCAAACCAGTGAGAAGTAGAATGTGAAATGAGTTTCTACTTTGTAATTTTTTATTTAATTTTAAGGACTATATTTTTTCTGTTAGTTTCAATTTCCTATTTCTTGCTGAAATAGATGAAATAAATTGTATTTCTCTGTGTGGAGTAAGTTGATAGAAATAGTAGAATATTGCGATACTTAGAATTTGAGAACTACAACGTCGATTGGCTGTTTTTTTTCTAATTTTTTGCAATACTGAATTAAGCTTATTGTCGTCAAACCCATATGAACTACCGCCAAATTTCTATAAGTAAAAGTTAAGAATATTATTAAAGGTCTATTTGGTTGACATGAAATAGATGTAAAACATCCTAACAGCAACTAGGAAGTGGTCAGGCTGTAAAAGTTGAATATACTGAATTTCATAAAAGACAAACTGTGTGTATTTTGTGTTTATAATAATAATAATTGTCTCCTAGTAGGTATATATTCATGGTGAAATTTCTTATTACTTTTGTTTGTATCAAATAATTAATGATTGTCTCTAGGGCTGAGTAGAGTTTGATTACTAACCAAACCAAACCCATTTTGGAAGTTTCATTCCATGCTACTTTGATTCAGATTGTAATTTGGTTAAAACCAAAAGCTAACCAAACTTAGTTCAGTTGGTTTGGTCAGAACGGATCAAACTAAATAAACCAATAGCTAAAGAGGATTCTATTTAGATCATTTTGTTTACTTTTCTTCTTTCTACTAAGTCGTGTTTATATTTACCTCTAGTGACCGTGCATGATATATAATAAAAGTTTGTAAGATCATCATTTTGGTTAAATTCGTTGAAGATGTTTTGCTTATGTAAGTAGAAGAGATAGGGGCTTGATGTAATATCTATTATATAATGTCCTAATAAGTATAACCTTATTAATGTAATTTTTCATTATAAAGTTATAAATAGTCCCTAAATATATCCTAACATATCTTCATTATATAAATAAAATTTAAAAATAACTAGAGCAATCATCAAAGAGTTAACACTCAATGACAGAGAACACTATTTATGATTTTGGTTAGTTTCGTTGGATTTCAGTCCAAACTAAACCAAACAGAGTTAATTAGTTCAGTTTGCTTATGAATTGTAATTTAGTTTTATTTAGTTAACCAAATTACCTTAATTCTAGGTTAATTGAGTGTGTGGTTCGATTCAGTCTTTAACCAAACTGACCAAATGCTCAGCCTTAACTAATTGTCTCCGAGTGGGTATTCAACATTTTCTTTTTATTGTTTGCTCGAGATAAAATTAAATTGTTCAAAATTTCGTAGCAAACTTTTTTTTTTGAAGGAACAAACAAACTTGTTTTTGGCAGGTGCTGTGTAGGCTTCTGGGTCAGACAACGTAGCAAATGTTTATTGTTCCCGGCAGTCCAATCTAGGATCAAAGCCATGTGATGCTTTCAATGTTGTGGGTCAGAGCAAGTTGGATATGGATGGTGACCATCCATATCCATTGTTTGGAGGCATAATTCTTGTCAAGTTGTTCATTGCGTAGTAGCTTCTATGCCAGCAAAATGGACAACAACTGTGGTTGTGAAGTAGTCCTCTGAAGCCCAGCGCTCATCATCTATAATGATATTAATGATAGTTACGTTTTATGTGGTTGTGAAGGAATGCTTTGCCTGCTTGTCAGTGAAAGCAAATGAACAAACACCATCACTTGCAAATGACAACAGGTTTGAAGTTCTCACATTTTTCTGTCATTCAACCAACGGGCAAGAGAGAATGCAATCTATATGGCCAGAGTTCAAAGAAGATATACATTATTAGCAACACTTATTTCTGTCAAGGGACATTGCATGGTATGCCAATCACATAACATGATTAGGATTTATATGTATGCCAGCATCAAGTGTCCATACTATATTACTATGTCAAGATGTCTACCTTAGCTGGTCTATATATGTCAAGCCAATGCCTCCACCTTCAATCAACCAATTTCAGTTCATCATCTATTTTCCCCACCTTAGAGACTTGTTCATTATCAACAATGATTAAGACGAGCAGGTTGCTTGAGATGGCAATAAAATGGATGCAAACAGAAGCCCTCAGAAGAAGAAGAATATCAATGGCCGGCAGATTTCGGAGCACATCACAGAATATTGATCACTGCAGCAACATCAAAACCAGCAAGAACGAAGGCTCTTTTGCTGTATATAGTACAGATAACCAGAGATTTGTTGTTCCACTTAAATACCTTAGCAGCCCAATTATGATGGAGCTATTTAGAATGTGTGAAGATGAGTTTGGAGCAGAGAGAAGCGCACCACTGACTTTTCCATGTGAAGGGCTTCTCATGGAGTACATCCTCTCCATGATTGAGAGGCAATTAAGCCAAGAAATGGAAAAGGCCTTACTGTTCTTCTCGTCTCATCACCACTGCTCTTCTTCCTTCTCAATGAACCATGCTAGTTTTCATATACCTATATGTAGCTGTTGAATGGAAATTTTGTTACATATTTTCTTTAAAGCAAACAGAGACACTTTTTTCTTACATTTATTTTAGTTTAAAAATGAGAATAATTACTATATCAGATGCAGCTGATGTTCTTATGGAAGCTAAATTTGATATCAACCGTTATATAAGGATGGTTAGATGATGAGGGCAATTTTATCATTATCAGAAATACAACAGCCATGTAATTTAAATGGGTGGCTGATTTAAAAATTACTCACATTTCAAAATCATTGATACTACGCATCACTCAAAAAAAATAGAGCATTAGTAATGATGTGTTATGTGTCATCCGTTTTTTTAAACTATGCATAATTTCCCGCCAGCCGATAATATAAAAAATAAATTCCACTTAACATGTAAATATTTTTTCCATTTTTTCATTGGTGCTTCCCCTTCAAGTGTGTGAGTGTGTGTGTGTGTGTATATATATATATATATATATATATCAAAATGTAATATTACAAACAGGTAAAAAATTTCAAATGGGTTAATAAAATCCTAATTGGGTATTTTATTTAAACAAAACCAGGACAATTAATTTTAGAACTGAATTGAAAACTTCTAGTAGTGGTTTTACAAAATTTTTCTCCATCAATTGGTAAAATGGTAATGAGAAAGGTTTTTGTAGCTATCCTTTTAATTTGATATGTTCATAAGTTTAATTTTAGAATATTTATATTATTATTTTTAATACCTTAACAATATTCGCTCAAAAACCAAAATTCACAACTTGAATTCTCGTTCTTTATAACAAGCTCTTCTGTCAACTTACAACAAAATGTTCAGCCACATGTTGGTGCAAATGGGTACCAACGGATGAGGGGGGTTCTTGTGGGGTTGTGAGGTTAGAAGTGAGAGAGTGAAACCCATTCTTTTGTCATTGCTTGGTGTAAATTAGGTTTGCGAATATGCTAACTTTAATGTGTCTATGAAGATGTTACATTGGACTATACGGGTATGCATAATATTTTTAGAGATTTTGAGATCTAAATCGAGAAACATGAGAAACTGATATTTCTTGCGCGTTGGTCCACCATGTTTCCAGTGCTTGCATTACAGCTAATGAACTATAACATCGGATGCACAGAACAAATTTTGAGTTACTCGGTTAGATAAAAATATGACGTGAAAAATACAAGTGGAGTAATCTATATCAGCATTGGCACATGACTTGTTTATCAACTAGTCCTCTTCTTCCACTCAAGCAACTCATCATCGATTTCATCTTATAATCGAAACAACGGGACAACCCTACTTCCTTGCACATGGTTATGCTTTCATGAATAGCAAACACCGACATCTTCGTTGTGCCTTCGTCGAGTATATATTAAGGCAATAGATAGACCCTTCACAACATTCACCCAACAAGCAACAAGCACACAAAGCAAACTTCACGTTTGTAAATTTCAAAATTTCTTCTCTCTAGTATATCTTCCTTGTTCAAAGCATGTTCAGCCCGAAGAAGATTCTTGAGATATCAAGCAGGAGCAAATTCATGCTTTGGAGAACGAACAGTGGGAGTGGGCTTTATCCTTTCGCCAGATCCACAGCTCCAAGTAAAGGTCACTTTGTGTTGTATACTACCGATGGAGAACGTTACGAGATTCCGCTTATGTTTCTGAGCAATCTTGTCGTCAAAGAGTTGTTGAAGATGGCAGAAGAAGAATTTGGATTACCAAGAGATGGACGATTACGGTGCCATGCGATTCCCAACTCATGAATTACATTATGTCATTCATACAAAAACAAACTTCTTCTGAAGCAGCATCCTTGCTTGTGACGTTGGCTGCCGGTTGCATCTCTAGATCATGTTTACTACATAGGGAGCAAGACTTCGAGAAACTTCCGATATTTGGCTGCTAAGATAGCAAAATAATTTTTTTTTGTGTAATTTTTCCGAAGATATATTTGTAAATGATCAATTTTAAAAGATTTTTTGTCAGTTTGGTTTTGTTCTTTTTATGCAATTTTTTGTTTTTAATATACCAATGCCTAGTAGAGAGAAGGACTAGGGTGTCTACTCTTGCGTCATTGGTGCCTTCTGAGGCGAGGATAAGATATTAGGGTGATATAATAAAAGAACTTGATAATAACAAAACTATGATGACAACGTGTCTCTTTTATTTAATAAATATCTTCGTACAATATACATTGAACACCATAAAAACATACTAGAAAATTTATTGGGGAGCCCAATCTGTAAATTACAATTTCAACAGGAAATCCCAAACATACATATGTAAATCTTGAGATATTTTTTACCTTCTTCGACATTCATAAGTTTATATACACATTGCATTTTACTTCTTAATATTCTATTTGACTCTTCACTTAACAAGAAAATTCTCAACATTGTCCTTTAAGCCTAGTTAATTTCATTCTTGATTATGAAGTTCTCATTTTCATTTGCAGACCTATATTGTAAAACTCAGTTTCAAGTTAGGGTTTTACCTTCTTGTATTGTATTTTTACCAGGTTTGGGTTGGTTCGTGTCCGTTCGAGCGAGCTCGAGCTAGACTAGTTTTAGATCATGAGTATGGGGCGCAAATGGTCGTATGAATATATTATAGTGGTTGAGTATGCTTGACATGAATATAATAGCTTGAAATAGGCTACAACAGAACATAAGTTATCATTGTATGCAAATAGGCACAAGGTATACAAATAATTATTGTATACGTTAACCAGGGTTGTAGGCCTAGATTTAGGCCGTTGCAATGTTTAGTATCCGTTTAAGACTTTTAAAGTATCTCCTTTGTATGCATCATGGGGATTTTAGATCATCGGATTGTGCCCCTATGGGCCCAAATTGATTGAGTTGAGGATTCGAGGCTCATTTATCCTTTTTGCCTTGATTTCCTTTTATAGTCACTTTTAGGATTCGAGTTAATTTTGATTTTGGATGGTCTTAATCCAAGCCTTCTGTCCATATGCATATCATATATACCAATAGATGGGCCCAACTAAGCCACTTAGAGAGATCTAAGCCATCCACGTCAGCCCTAGCTTTCACCTAAATATTTTTTCAGAGATTTTTCATAATTTTCAGATATTTACACCCTAGCACTGCCGCCACTTCGGTATGCTCTGCCACCGGACCGGCACCACCAGGACCGCTTCCCGGACGGCTATAGATCTGTACCCCTCACCACCACTAGCGCCGTTGCAGTCGCAATCGGCGATGGAGTTTTGCAACTGATTTCCACCTGTGGGCAGTCCTAAGAGATTCATTTGGAGTCCATGCATGACCACTACCGTGGTCGCGATTGCCAGCAGCAATGCTGCCGCAACCATGGCATTCCGCCCTTTTTATTCAGCCAGCCAGTGGGTGGACTCCTCCGTTTGCCACCACCATCATCTTCCTTGTTGTTAGGGTTGTCGATCCCGTCAGTAGTTTCCCCAACCGCGCCGGCGTCGATGTTTTCTAGCGATGGGTACTGGCAGCCCCCTCGTACCCTTTTTCCCATGTTGCTTCCGCCTACCACATCTTGTTTACCAGCCAGCCAGCCCGTGTCCGAG
>JAVDBV010083446.1:0-13460 GCA_032619315.1 Piper longum | reverse complement strand
ACCCCCCCCCCCCCTCTTTTTTTTTTTGGGAGGGGGTGGGGGGTTATTTTTCGTTTTGGTGTTGTTGATTCAGCTTTGTTCTGAATGGTTGCTGTTTGATCAAGATTTGGAAGATGTGTTTTCCCAATGTTGATTTGGTGAAGATTTGGAATTTTTTCTTTTTTCGTTCGAGGTTGATATATCATCGAAGAAACTTGTTGTTTCAGTTTGGGATCCATCATTATATATTTTGTGTGTAATTAAACAAATTGCTAATTTGGACGAGGGTTTGGTTTTTTGTTGTCTTGCACCTGGAATAAGATGCGTCCATCCCTAATGCACGCATTTGGTTTCAAATTTTCGTGTTTATCGTATTTCTGGTTGTGTGTTTTATTCGGGGAGCATGTATGCGCTCTTTGTCTGATCTCATAATCCACATTACTATTGTCGTCCTAGTGGTTCTCTTTTTTTCATTTCACATTATTTGATTGTTTTTGTTTTTTTATTTTGATTAGCGGATCCTTCACGTTTTGATGCATCCCAGTATGCGTTCTTTGGGAAGGAGGCCGTGGAGGAAGTTGAGCTGGGTGGGCTTGAGGACGAGGATGGAGATTCCGGTTTGTTAAATTCCAATGATGATGAGTGTCAGTTCTCTGTTTTGGAGGATGTGGATGGGGTGAGTTTTCCGCATCTGCTAACTTGCTAGGTTTTCTGTATCTAATTTCACATATTGATGCCAAATCTTGGTTGTGTTCTGTTGATAGTCAGCCTCTACTTTTAGTGGTAGGACTGGGTTAAGTGTGGGGAGACATCTGATTTTACCATTCCTTTTTTTAGCCCCAAAGCTGTGTGTTCCATATATTAATGGTTTTAATTAACTTTATATGTATTCGGGGTTAATTATGTTGTAAGCTTTTGTGCAAGTATTGATTGCCATATTTTCATGAACATGTTCTCCCTAAGGATGCTGTAGGTTTTAGATTTATGTTGAGGAATATTTTTACAACTTGGTGGGCTTTATAGTCGGTATATATATCATGAAGGTTTTAAGGAACTGACATAAGAGAGCCCTTAGTAATAGCTTGACACGATTTTTCATAAAATCCGCTACGATGAATGAAGACCATGAATTTGATCCAACAGACCATTTACTTTACAAGCATCTGGGCGTCTTGCTATCTACCACATAGCCCATCTTCAACTGTGGATACCTTCACTCAAAAAGAAAAGAAAAATGGATGCCCTTCTCAGTTGCTCTTGCAATCAACCATGGCAACAGAAAAGGAGCTGGTAGGAGATACCTTTTTAACAATGATAAAAATTTAAAAAGCTGGTCCCACGACCCATGCTTCCTATGGCTGTAAGTGCAATTTTGAGTGGGAAAATAGGAATGAAAGAAAAGCAGAGGGGTGGGGGATGGCTATTGGAGAAGCGTTGGTATGGAGTCTATGGACAGTTGCTAGTTGGTTGCAGAAGGTTATTAAGCTATGAAAGGTTTGATTTTTAAGTCTGGTTGAGGATCAGAGACTAATATCTCAAAGCATAACACACACAGCAAACTATAAGCTAGGGTACCTGCGATTTTTTGTGGCGTAGAGTTTGTTTTGGGTTTCAGTTGTCTTTGTTTAATATCACATAGAAATTTAAAATCTATTTGAGGACCCTCAAACAGTTTGTCGGGGGAAAAGTTAAGCTTCCAAGAAGAAGATTAGAAATGTGTAGCAATTTGTGGGATAGTCGAGAAACAACTTTGGAGAAAAGAGGAAGGCTGAAGAAAGCGGCAGCTGGTTGAGGTGCATTACAGTTTTGGTGTTTACTCCCCGTTAATCTAATCGTGTGGCCCATATCAGATATTACTTTCTCATAGAATCCGCATAAGAACCAAAATTTTCCCAATTTTTAAACTGTCTTTTTGATGAAGAGACAATCTTGATTGAATGAAGATAACTTCTATTCAAGCAGTTTGTAGCATTTTGATTTATATGGTTATACTATTGGTCTATGTTGCTTTGCAGCCTCTCATGAGAAATCCATAGGATTTGTTTCGTTTTGGGTTTTTTTTTTTTTAATTTAAAAAGAAGGAGCTCCATCTGAAAAGATGTTAGTTTTTTAGTGTTTTTTTCTTAAATTTTTTTTAACAAAAAAAAAAATCTTCAGTTGTTTATGCCATCTTTACAAAGAAAACTTAATTGAGATATGTCAAAATCATGCTTTTTATTTTCCTTAGGTTTGCACATTAAAATTTACTATCTTACTTGATGAACTTTGTTATATGCAGGTTGAGAGCTTAGATTCGTCATATGATGTTGATAATTTAACAAGTACTTTTGCAAAGGTTATATTCTTTACCTATTCTTGACGGGAATTATAGTTCTTGTTCTTGTCTCTCGTTTTCATTGTTATATGATAATAATTGTGCACTTTTCTGTGATTCTTTGTTGTAATCCATTCTTTGAGTGATAAGACTGCACTATTTTTATATTCCCTATTTCCTAGAGGTGTTTGAACCCCTTTGTTTCATAAGTTTCATGCTCTTTTTGGTGCTTTCGTCTGATATGGTAGTTGGCTGACAAATTGGTATCTTACAGTTTAACAGAGGTCGGAGTGAACAAAGGATTCCAGTCTCTGTTCGTGATAGGAAGCCTGTTTCTAGAGAAAGTAAGGCCAGATGACCTACTGAAAATCTTGTTTTAACTATTGTGGTATCATTAAATGCAGAGGTTTTATGCATTTGGAATTTCTTTGAATTTGGATGGACTACATTTAAGTATATGTCAATTTGGTTTCAGGTTCATTGCCTGCAGATTGGTCACGAGAGCTAGAGTTTTCTAATTGGAAAGATCAAACCGGTGAAGATGGCAAACACTGGTCCTCCCAACCGCATGGTGGCTTTGACAGAATCGTTGACTCCAAACCATTGCACAGAACTTCTTCCTATCCTTCTAAGCAATTTCCGCTGCAAAGCCCCAGTGAGCCAATTCTTGTGCCTAGGCCACCGATAACTTCTTATCCTCCCCTTGGTGGTCAATCACAGTTTTCACCTAATCGTTCACACCATTGGGCAAATCCATCTTTTGCAAATAGACAGCACTCCCCACTTTCAGTGGCCAATGTTTCTCCCTTATCTTGCCCCCAGCTCCATATGCCAGGTATACCTTCGCTTGGATATTCATATGGTGGAAACTTGCATCAAACAGGCTCCACAGACCTACCTCTCAGTAGTCGCGTACGAGGCCCTTGGATTGTTGAGGCTAGATCTTACTCGCGGGCCAGCTTGTTACCTGATATGGTGCAGCAACAGTTGTTTCACCTTAATAATAGTTTAATACCTCCTCAGCTATACCCACAACAGCGTCAGCAGAGACCGCATCAAGTGCAAACAACATTGCCCAACCTTCATATTGTGCAGCCTCAGCTAATGAACCGCCAGTCTCCTCCAAACTTGATGAGTAACTATGAACCAGTTT
The DNA here is from genome assembly GCA_032619315.1 of Piper longum. NCBI lineage: Eukaryota > Viridiplantae > Streptophyta > Magnoliopsida > Piperales > Piperaceae > Piper > Piper longum. Next base: position 10,014 of record JAVDBV010083446.1, on the reverse strand, counting down.
TCAATGGAATGCTTGAACCTAGAGACCAAAGATCAAGGCAAGTACAGCGAGGAAGGCAGAATTTTAGGTTTTCTCAAGAGGCTTTTGATAGCAGCAGTCAGAGAAATGATAATGGGTGGCCCTCATTTCGTTCTAAATACATGTCTGCTGAGGAAATTGAGGGCATTTTACGAATGCAGCTTGCTGCGACCTTCAGCAGTGATCCTTATGTAGATGATTATTATCACCAAGCTTTTCTTGCAAAAAAATCATCGGAGATGCGTCGGAAACACCATTTCTGTCCAACAACCTTGAGAGATGTTTCTTCCTGTTCTCGAGCCAATAATGAACCACAAGCTTATCTTCAGGTTGATGCATTGGGTAGGCTCCCGTTCTCTTCTATTCGGAGGCCTCGCCCCCTCCTAGAGGTTGATCCCCCATCTTCTGCCGGTGAGAATGCACAGGAAAAAGTGTCTGAAAAGCCTCTTGAGCAGGAACCTATGTTGGCAGCTAGAATTGCTATTGAGGATGGACTATGCCTTCTTCTCGATGTTGATGATATTGATCGACTGCTCCAATTCAGCCAACCACAAGACGGTGGGATGCAGTTGAAGCGTAGGCGTCAGAATCTTCTTGAGGGTCTTGCAAGCTCTCTTCAATTGGTGGATCCATTAAGTCCAAGCAAGTCTGACCAGGTGCAAGGGTTTTCTCCACATGATGATCTTGTGTTCCTGCGCTTAGTTTCTCTTCCTAAAGGACGAAAACTTTTATCACGTTACCTTCGATTGCTATATCCTGGAAGTGACCTCACACGGATTGTTTGTATGACAATTTTCCGTCACCTGAGGTTTTTATTTGGCATTCTTCCATCTGACTTAAACGTTGCAGATACATCAATAAACCTTGCCAAAACAGTTTCTATGAGTGTTCAGGGCATGGATTTAAATGCATTGAGTGCTTGCCTTGCTGCTGTTGTGTGCTCCCCTGAACAACCTCCTCTGCGTCCACTTGGTAGTTCTGCCGGAGATGGGGCTTCTATCATCCTTAAATCTGTTCTTGAGAGAGCAACTGAACTTCTGACACACCCTTGCAGTGCTGATAGTTTTAGTGCCTCTAATCGATCACTTTGGCAGGCTTCATTTGATTCCTTTTTTGGTCTGTTGACAAAGTACTGCTTGATAAAGTATGAGAGCATAATTCAGTCGCTGCTTACACAAGCTCCAAATGCAGGTATTATTGAATCAGAATCTCAAGGCATAAGTAGGGAGCTTCCTGTTGAGCTGCTCCATGCTAGCCTGCCGCATACTAACGAAAACCAGCGTAAGCAGTTACTTGAATTTGCTCAGAGATCTGTTCCCATGACTGGTTTCAGTAGCTACCGAGGTGTGGGTGGGTACGTAAGTTCAGAAACTGTACCTAGTTAATTGTATTGGGTTATATGTTTGCCCTGCTCTCTATGACCGTCATGAGGAATATGTAGAGGACTGAAGCAGCAGCCTCTGCCGTAGCATTTTGGGTCAATCTACAAGAATGTGGAGAAGAAAGACGCCTTAATAAGGAGCAGGAGGAAAATATATCGTAGGTAGTAGTGAACTTAAAAACGGTAGTCAGTGCAGAGTTTGTCATCTGTCGTATGTTGTCTCCTACACTTTTTTGAATTCTATGGTTGGTTACTGGATGTTTTCCTGAGGTGAGCTACATTTTAATGCTCTGAACGGAAACTCTGGGCAGCAAGGGCTGTAGAACGGGCATGGATCATGTGGAAAGGTAGTATCTCTTCACATTTTTTTTCTGAGGAGACGGTGGAAACCAGCATGGAGGGGGAATTCTAAGTCTTTGCACAGGTGGAAATGATTTTTTTTTCCCGTGGCACAGCGGTGCTATTAGTTTTGCTACGTACGGTGGGTCTTAAGCAGCTTAAGCAAGCGTTTGTTTGTAATTTTTATTGCCTTTCCACTCGTTATGTGCAATTGTGCCTTCGTTTTTATCTGGAGGCAGTCTTGTCCTTTTGTTTTTTTTTCTTTTTTTGTTCAGCTCAAATGTTTAAACCAGTGTATGGGCAACTATGCTTGTAAACAGAGCATCTTCCACGTTGGTCTATTAATTGCCAGGCTTGAATTTTCGTTTTTTTTTTTTTTTTTTACACATGCTTTGTGTGTAATGATAATGAATATGCACAGCTCCTGCCAGTAATGCTTATGAGTTACGACGAATGCACGTTTACTGCTGAGCTTTATAAGCGAGCATTTAATTTTAACTGCTTATTTATCTTATTTCTTCTTCGTCTATAAAAAAAAAATGTTTCGGGCCAAGGGCACTCAACGATTGCTTTGATTCTGTGCGTCCGCAACCGAATAATTTTGATTTGTTGATGGGAACCTCCAATAAATGTGCCCTTCGTGCCTGGTGTTTTTGTCAAAAGCACGTGAGCACCCCATGAGGGCCCAAAATCTCCACCTGCTCAAAGCTAATAATTATCGTTTTCCTCTGTTTAGAGGATTAGGACGAGATCCCCTCTAAATTAATTTTCCACTCAACCCCTAGAAGGAAAGACTCTATTCACGATAAATACAGCGTCTTCCTACGATTTAACCGTAGAAAGACGCCGTAATTTTTAGAGTATAAATCATGATTGTACGATAAATACAGCGTCTTCCTACGATTTAACCGTAGAAAGACGCCGTAATTTTTAGAGTATAAATCATGATTGTACGATAAATACAGCGTCTTCCTACGATTTAACCGTAGAAAGACGCCGTAATTTTTAGAGTATAAATCATGATTGTACGATAAATACAGCGTCTTCCTACGATTTAACCGTAGAAAGACGCCGTAATTTTTAGAGTATAAATCATGATTGTACGATAAATACAGCGTCTTCCTACGATTTAACCGTAGAAAGACGCCGTAATTTTTAGAGTATAAATCATGATTGTACGATAAATACAGCGTCTTCCTACGATTTAACCGTAGAAAGACGCCGTAATTTTTAGAGTATAAATCATGATTGTACGATAAATACAGCGTCTTCCTACGATTTAACCGTAGAAAGACGCCGTAATTTTTAGAGTATAAATCATGATTGTACGATAAATACAGCGTCTTCCTACGATTTAACCGTAGAAAGACGCCGTAATTTTTAGAGTATAAATCATGATTGTACGATAAATACAGCGTCTTCCTACGATTTAACCGTAGAAAGACGCCGTAATTTTTAGAGTATAAATCATGATTGTACGATAAATACAGCGTCTTCCTACGATTTAACCGTAGAAAGACGCCGTAATTTTTAGAGTATAAATCATGATTGTACGATAGATACAGCGTCTTCCTGCGATTAAATCAAATCGTAAATTCCTCCTACTTTGATAACTTAAATTTTATCCGAGGGATGAAGTCCTTTCAAATATGTAAAATTAAATAGCGTGACAACTCGCCAACGTTCCCTTGCCCCGGCGCCGGGACTCCGATCAACCGCCGCCGTTGAATGTTCGAGCGATGGCCGATGAGGACGGAGCTGGCGGCGGACACCGGCACTCACCTCTTCAACCACTACTACGAAATCACTCGCCTCTCCAAATGCGGCCGAATCAACGACGCCGTCCCAACTCTTCCGATCCATGGCCTGCCACGACACCGTCACCTACAACGCCATAATCTCCTGCTACGCCAAGAACGGCCGGATTCGCGATGCCAGGAAGCTTTCCGATGAAATGCCTACAAGAAATTTGGCGTCTTGGAACAGCATGATCGCCGGGTACTCGCTCGCACAACGACCTCGTGGGCGACGCAGCTAAGCTGTTCGACGAAATGCCGAGGAGGGACAAGTATTCGTGGGCGTTGATGATCACCTGCTACACTCGTGTTGGGGACCTTGACAATGCGGCAAGAGTTTTCGATAGCCTGTCTGATCACAACCGGGATGAGGTCTGTTGGAATGCCATGATTGCGGGTTTTGCAAAGAAGCAAAGGTTTAGAGAGGCTTGGGAGTTGTTTGAGAGGATATAACTCGATGCTTACTGGTTATACCCAGAACGGGGAGGCGAGGTAGGCTTTGGAGTTCTTTGAGTGGATGCCTGAGAAAGATGTGGTTTCTTGGAATCTCTTGCTTGAGGGATTTGCTCGTTTGAGTAATGTGGATCGAGCTACGGAGATCTTTTTGCGAGTTCCAAATCCGAATGTCGTGTCTTGGGTTACCATGGTCAGTGCTTATTCAAGATATGGGATGGTGGATGAGGCGAGGAGGTTCTTCGATGCGATGCCTTCAAGAAATGTTGTTGTTGCCTGGAATGCTATGATCACAGGTTATCTGCAGAATTTGCAAGTCGAAAATGCTTACCAGCTTTTCCTGAAGATGCCTCAGAGGTCGTCTGTCTCATGGACTGCTATGATCAATGGATTTGTCCGCATTGGGGAACTTGACAGGGCTAGAAAGTTACTATCTGAGATGCCGTATGAAAATGTTGCAGCTCAAAAAGCTATTATTCATGGCTATATTCAAAATATGAGAATAGATGAAGCGAAGATTGTTTTCAATGGACTGAATTGTAGGGATAGTGTATGTTGGAATACTGTGATTGTTGGCTATGCGTAGTGTGGGAGAATGGATGATGCTGTGAGCTTATTTAAGAAAATCCCAAAGGACCTAATATCATGGAATACTCTGATTGCAGGTTATGCTCAAATAGGTGATATGGAAAAGGCAGCGAGATTGTTTTCAAAGATGGATCAGAAGGACGCTGTTTCTTGGAGTTCACTTGTTTCAGGGTTGACTCAAAATGGATTCTACATTGATGCTCTTAAGCATTTTGTGCTGATGAAGAGAGATGGCAAAGTGCCGGATCACTCAATATATGCTTTTGTGGTCTTAGTTCCTGTGCCAATCTTGCTGTCCTAGAGGTTGGTAAATAGTTGCACCAACTTATATTTAAAACTGGCTTTGCCTTTGACATATATGTGCAAAATGCTTTAATTATTATGTATTCAAAATGTGGCAAGGTCTTAAGAGCGAAACAAATGTTTAAGCGAATGTGGGTAGTTGATGTTGTCTCATGGAACTCCCTTATTCAAGGGTACGCCTAAATGGCCGAGTGGAGGATGCAATTCGGATATTTGATGAGATGAAAGTTAATGGAGTCAGCCCAGATGAGGTCACACATCTTGGAGTTTTATCTGCTTGTACCCACGCTGGACTGACCGATTTAGGTAGGCAAGTGTTCGACTCAATGAGAAGAGATCGTTTCATCCAACCGGTAGCTGAACACTATTCTTGTGTAGTTGATTTGCTTTGTCGTGCTGGGAGAGTGGAGGAAGCTTATGAACTGGTTGGGAAAATGCCAATTGAGGCTAATGCCAAGACACGGGGAGCTCTTCTTGGAGCATGCTGGATCTATAAGAATCCGAAGCTCGCAAATATTGCAACAGAAAGACTTTTTGAACTGGAACCACAGAAGACTTCAAACTATGTACTCTTGTCGAATATTTCTGCGGAGGCAGGGGAGTGGGTTGAGGTGGAGAGGATAAGGATATTGATGAAAGAAAGGGGAGTTGTGAAGCAGCGTGGTTATAGTTGGTTTGAGGTTAACAAACAGGTCCGTGCTTTCTCTGCCGATGACTCACTTTTAGCAAAGACAACAGATGTTCGTGAAACATTGAAGAGAATAAATGCCGTCATGAGGAATGATAATGATCTATCGCAAATTATTGTACTACTTTATTTGATCATGGATGATGATCAAAGTCTATGAGACCAGTGGAACTACAATCATGGTTTTATGGAACTTGTTCCATGAAAAACAACCATTATTTTTCTTTCTTTCAAGGTGACCTTTCTCGTGGGCATTTGGGTGTTATAAAGGTGATCCGGGGGCTGTTTCGAGAAGCCTAGAAGACTTCGGACTCATATATGCTGATCTGAGTGATTCAAAAGCTGGAAATTCCAACAAAACATGGTATGAGCTTTGCTTATTCCTTATGTAACTCCTAAAAGTTATAAATTACGAACTTTTCTTCTTCTTTTTTAAAAAAGAAAAATTATTCAGATAATAAACGCGCAACAATTTGGTTTTCTCTGAGTCGTCTCATGTTCATAACGGGCTCCCCGCTCGCCATCAAATTAAATATAAAAAATCATACGTATGTTGCGTTGAAAAAAAAAAAGAATCACAGGCAAGAACGATATAATTAGTTTATTAGCTCCTAATTTTCAATAATAATGATGTTAATTGGGTAGATAAATTAAATTTTTTATCGTGTACATATCTGACTCTATAAATGACCTGAATTGCTTAGTTGAGACCATCATTTAACATGAACAAGGTGCATATAAATAAAGTTGAGTTACTATGACAGCTGATCAATAACGTCAACACTAAGAGTGGCCAAGTTTACAACAGCCTCCCCCCTCTCGGCCAGATCCGGCGGGAATGGTATGTCAGACCCTTTGCTGATTGCGAACTCGCACTGCGGTGGCTCCGCCGCTGCAGCTCCGGCGGCAAAGGACGCGTTGGAGTGGGCCTCGGCGGCCAACTTCTCGATGGCCTCAACGAAGCTCTGGGCTGCGGAGACGTAGGCGTATTTGCAGCCCGTTAACCCGACGATCCACCGCGTCTCGCCGCCATTTCTGGTGGCGTTCTGAAGCATATTCGTGACGGCGACCTCCGCCTCGGAGGCGCTGGCCTGGCCGTGGAGGAGGGCGATTTTGGCCAGACCGCGCATGTCGGCGGTGGCGCTCCTCCAGTCCAGCGTGAAAATGGCGACGCAGAACTTGGGATTGGTAGTCTTTGAACAGACATAGTTGATCAAAGTTGCATCTCCTTCAACAGGGAGGAGAAAGGAGGAGAAAAGAAGACAGAGGATATGAGGGGCTATAAGGGGGGGAGCCATGGACGTAATTAAAGCGGAGGCTGTTAGCTTGAGAGAATGAGAGACGATACGCGACCCATTAGAATTAGAGAGGTTCCCAACTTCTTCATATGCATAGGTATATGTTTATGTATATATGAAGGTTATAGGTGTTGGGCTCTTGTCTTTAGAATAAAAAAGGTACTGCCTCGTCTTCAGATCCGCGTTCAAGTTGTAGAAGGGTCGAACGTAGAAGTGTTTATAAGGCCAAATCGTGAAGAACTCGCCTTACAAGTAGGTCATTAAATGTCCCTGCATATATATATATATATATATATATATATATATATATTTGACTTCCATATGCAGATCTGAAGAACATGCTTATATTAGTAAAAGGGTTTTTTTAAAAAAAAAAATTAAAGAAGCTCATTACTGGCGAGTACTGTTGTATTGAATGTAATGGGAGTAAGGACGGCTTCGTTCGATTCCTCAACACGGTGCCATTGAAGAGGCGTAAAAATTTTCAGGCTTTATCAAATTCAGGTCTCCAAATATACGCAAGAGTAAGTACGCGTTTCGAATGAAAATATTAATCGGATGATTGATGAAGCATTTTTTTTCTGGAAAAAAAAAAACCTTCCAACCTTTGAATGGTCAGCATAAAACTTTTTAAGAGAGAGAGGGAGGGAGGGGAGGGAAACCAAAAAAGTAACCAGAATCCGACCTGCCGGATTCGAACCAGCGACCTAAGGATTATCTGCTAAGAAACTACAGTCCTCCGCTCTACCAACTGAGCTAAGGTCGGATTGATGGAGGGGTTTATTTTTTTTCTATTACTTTATTATTCTATTCCTCCACTTGACTACAGCTGTGATATATATACCCGTACAGAAACGACTACCTACCATATCAGCAGCTCCTAGCTCTTCGAGGGAGCAGATCATGGAGAGGAATCGATGACCGCCCGGCTTCGCTTGACCCCCCTCGATGTTCTTGGTCAGCGAGGTGTTGTGCCGCCGAGAAGAGATTGACAGGCTCAGAATCGGCGATCTTACCTCCTTCCAGGGGAGTACCGTGCTTGTATCTTATTCGAAGAGCTTCGTCCTCGGACAACTTTGCTTGGGCGGTTCCATATTTGACATCGTCCTTGCTTCTCGCCATCTTTCGATATCCAGCCACCTTTCTTGACAGATCAAACCTCCACTCCCGAGCCTTTATATACACATTCCATTCGTTTCCCTCTTTGAAGAGGGCTGGCCGTTCATTACTTCGAGACGAGACACGATGACTGAATTGAAGTTATACGTGGAAAGCATGCTGCATGCCTCTATCGACAAAGCTGCCTTCCCTGCGGGCGTCTCCATTTTACAATAAGTTACTCTCTTTTTCCCCAAGCAGGTTGGTTTTTCACCCAAACAAAAGTGAATCCTAAGTGAGAATGCATGGTAATAGACTAATAGTAACTTTTCTTCGAAGCACAAAGCACATGAACTAGTTTTCCTCCCATCACAAAAAATATATACTTTAAGAGTGTTGATTTTTAGTCTACACTTCGTGAATATACTACATTGCTTCCGGCTTGTGTCGACAAGCATAAACGCTTGATGCAGTCCTAGCTTTTAAACAAGACAACTATGAATGAATGAAACCATATACATATCCTGAGGCTAATAATTCATGATCCCTGATCAGAAGACTATTGTTTGGTGGGAATGTTGGTAAGGACCATGGAGATTTCGAAAGTAATGGAGAGAGACAATAAGCAATGGGCCGGATGTTCATGTTGCATTTCGAGGCCATAATTGAAAAAGAATACATACCAAATGAAATGCTAGATTGTATTGCCCAAAAGGAAGAGAGGGAACAAGCAATATGGGAGGTTACGACTTGTGAGTTTGTCTTCTTCTCGGGACCATTATGGAGAGGCTTGCTATGCAAGATGAGTTTACGAACATAGATGCATAAAGACATTAATATATTCAACATTTGAATGAGTCAATGAGTATTCACCGGAAAGTATCTTCTTGAGCGTGGATGTGATAGATCCTTCACCTTCAGGAACAGCAACATCGATCTCTTTTCCCTTTTCTACATGCTGAAATCTCTTTACAGGAGCCATTCGGTGATGGAGTAACAGATAGATGATGAATTGTTGAAGATAGAAAGATGGAGATGGAAAATGAATTGTATTGATCAAGAACTGGAATTTCGTTACAACAAAATCAAGCCTCCCTTCTATCCGTCTTCCCCTGTTTTTATATTTCAAATCCCCACACTGAATTTACCAATCTAACCTTCTCCCGCCTAATGTCATCCTAACTCCTTATTCGTATCAGGATGGTAAAAGAATCAAGAGCGGAGGGAAAGCTCCCCGAGTTCCGATCGAACGATTAAAGGAGCCAGGGGGGAGACTTCAATATTATGATTGGAAATCTTAACATCATGGACTATGCAATGTCCACCATCCTACGAAAAGTTACATGCTTCTTTCTAAGAAAATCCCACATACTCCAAACACTAGTCGAACATAGCAAGTCATTTGCCACGGATAATTCCGTTGCAAATGATCCATTTCCCATTACAAAAAAACAACGTAGCAGCAGATAATAAAAATGCACCATGACCGGATCTCAATCAACTCCTCAGACATTGAAGTCGAAGATGCCGCTGCTGGTGCTCCCTCGACTGGCTCTGATACCAATTTGATAGATCCTTCACCTTCAGGAACAGCAACATCGATCTCTTTTCCCTTTTCTACATACTGAAATCTCTTTGGATGATGAATTGATGAAGATAGAGAGATGGAGATGGAAAATGAATTGTATTGATCAAGAATTGGAATTTCGTTACAACAAAATCAAGCCTCCTTCTATCCGTCTTCCCCTGTTTTTATATTTCAAATCCTCACACTGAATTTACCAATCTAACCTTCTCCCGCCTAATGTCATCCTAACTCCTTATTCGTATCAGGATGGTAAAAGAATCAAGAGCGGAGGGAAAGCTCCCCGAGTTCCGATCGAACGATTAAAGGAGCCAGGGGGGAGACTTCAATATTATGATTGGAAATCTTAACATCATGGACTATGCAATGTCCACCATCCTACGAAAAGTTACATGCTTCTTTCTAAGAAAATCCCACATACTCCAAACACTAGTCGAACATAGCAAGTCATTTGCCACGGATAATTC
>JAVDBV010083439.1:0-12620 GCA_032619315.1 Piper longum | reverse complement strand
AACATAGCTCAAAGGCCAAAGAAGCCCAGTTCGCTTGCTCTCTCCTTCTCAAATGTTTCGAAATACTGATATATTATGGTCACGGCAAGGAGGATCCCAGTTCCAGATCCAATCGCACCCATGAAATCTGCTAGCACAGTCAATGCACCAATGCAAACGCCACCAAATGCTGCTGCCGTAGGAATATAGCGGTTCAACTCCTTCTGAAGGTTGGATTCTTGGTGTCCTGGTATTACCATTTGTTGTTCCTAACAAGAAAAAAATCAGTTCACATATAAACATATTTGACCAGGCACAAGCCACTGTTCTACGCAAAATATGGGGGGGAGGCGGGGATGAGGGGCGGTGAAAATGCAATAAAAAAGGTGGATTACAGGCTTACTTTTAGCTGCTTGGCCACATATTTTGCTGAGGATCCGGACACTTTAATCCAACTCTTAGAGAATAATGCACACGCTGAAAGCATAAAAACAATGTAGAACAAAGCATGGAAGGGATGGGCAGCCATGTCCCCCAAGCTGAAATACCAAAATCAACTTGTGAGAACAATTAGGATGAAAGAGCAAGATCAACTTCTAAGAACAATTAGGAGGCTCCACAAACCTTGAAGAGGCTGTCACATAGTAGGCCAAGCCACCTACAGGAATACTTTGACCACCAGAATATTCAGCTTCTTTCCACTTGCCAAGAAGATTTACGAGGAAATTTCCACTGTACCTTCTGTAAAGTAACTGCATTCCATACAAAAACATCAGCACAACCGAGAAAAAAGATAAATTGCCCACACATTTATGCAAACAAAATAATTTTACCTGTGAGATGAAGAAAAGATTAGAAACGAGTGAAGATTGGAGTATTATAGGCATGTTGGATGTGTAGAACAACTTTATTGGGTATGAACCTTGCTGTCCACGAGCATTTTTAGACCTCACTGGCAGAACAACTCGGAAACCTTGGAAGTAAATAACTATGAGAAACACAAAGATAGTAGCAAGAAGATTTGTCACGTTTGGAAGATTCTGCCGATAGAATGCCTCGCGAAGTGCACGAACTTTGTCGGTTCGCGTTATCAATAAATGAAACAAAGCAATCAGAGCTCCTTCAAATTCAGTCCCTCTTCCACTGTTGATAGTGGTTGGGCTAAAGGCCTTCCAAAGTATGCTTTCACTGAAACATGAGTACTCCGTTTTAACAAAATACTGATAAAAATCACGACAGATACTAATCAAAGACAAAGAAAAGTTAAGACGTTACCAGACATTAGTTGCAATGAACAAAGAAATGCCAGAACCTAGTCCATATCCCTTCTGTAGAAGTTCATCTAAGCATATGACTATTATTCCAGCAAAACACAGCTGCAGAATTATAAGAATGGCATTTCCTGCACCAAGCTGACTGACTACTGCCATACATTCCAGACAGGACATATGCAACAGCTTCTCCAACAGCTATAAGAATTCCAAGAAGCTTTTGAGCACCATTTCTGAACATGTTAAAACAATGTTAATCAAGCTGTGCTTATAAAAAAAGATCAAACCACTGCATCAAGATTTCAAATTCCAAGTAAATTTGAAAAAAAAAAAACAATATAGTACGGCATGACCATTCCCACTAGGATGATAGAAAATTGAAGTTTAACACAACAAAAGACATGAGCACAACAGAAAACTTGTATGCTTTGGTATCAAGTAATAAGTTTTCCAAGCAAACAATTCTTGCAAAGGAATAATAGCTGTGATATGCTCTTTTCAAAAAAAAAAAAAAGTGAACATTATAAAAAATTCACTCTGTTTGCGTGAAACTACATACAAAAGTGCCCTGTCTTCACGAACACTATTGTTCACTTCAATTATCTTAGATCCAGCCAAGAGTTGCACGACAAGTCCGGATGTCACAATTGGGGTGATACCCAACTCAATTACAGTTCCATGGTTCGATGCCATTATTAATCGAATCCAGTAGAAAGGATCTGCACCGGTTGTTGAGTGTATACCATACAAAGGGAGATGACTACATACCAAAAATATGGAAAGAGAGAGCACTGTATAGATTACTTTTTCCCTGAAAGGAACCCTTCGATCAGGGCTGCGAACTTCTGGCAATACCGACGAAAATGGTCTGACAAGATGCAGCACATTAAATCCACCAACCATTTTTTCTATGGTTCTCACAATACCCCTGTTAAGTCACAAAATGAAAGAGACGATCAATGTACGTATCTATTTGTCAAATTGGAAAGTTTTTGTAATGGACACGACTCAAATGAATAACTCAAGCATAAATTTTTGCAGGGCATATAACCAAAACTTAGAAGACAACAACTAAAAATAGAATCCATCTATCACAAAATTGACTCAAATTTTCAACTAAGAAAAACTTATTAAGCTCGACCCATGAATAGCCTTCCTTGTATATATCCTACTAAGTAAGAAGAAAACTACATGTAGGTGGACAAAACATAGCATATACCAGGGCAGAGGGATGAAAAATGTTACACACCCCCCTATAATTAAGTTTATGAAATGAAGGACATGCATAGGAAAGACCCGCTTCAAGACTTATGCATAACTATGCAACCGTGAAATATTTCAATTCTCATAAGAAGTTTCTTGGCAGATTCTACACCCCAAAACCATTCTCATAAGAAGCGATTTGGGAAGATGGGTAGGATTTCACTGGGTACAGGACTTCTCGGCGTGGGAATGGCCGACATGTGCACCCTGCAAAAGCTGCGCCTCTGGGTACGGAGTTGAAAAGCTTGGCTACTCTTTTGCTTCATTTTTTTGACTCTAATCTCTATCTATCTCTATTTTTCTTCAATCACAGCAATAACAAGATAAAATTTTATTTAATTTTTTTACAAAAATAATCAATACACTGCAATCGATCTACAATTTAAGAGAACATCAACCAGAATCGTTAAATCATGACCATAATCGACCAACAGCATCATGGAGTTCATCTAACGAACAAAAACAATATTTGAAGCAATCTTTCTACCCAATTGATGAAGATAGAGATGCTAACCGGGAAGAGAGGAGGTTGATTTGCGGCGGCGGAAGCGACTGCAAAGGCGGCGGCGACGACCGCAAAAACTGCAGAAGCGGTGCCGGAAGCGACGACAGAAGTAACGGCGGCCAATAAAATATACGCCTCGAGTCTGGAATAGATGATCTCTTATTATGCCTAATTAATTTATATTGATGATGATGATTATCCATTATGAAAATTTTAGAGTCCTATTTCTAGTCAAATCAGAATTATTTAAATATTTATTTATAATTATCATTTGAATCACAATATTTTATTTATTAATATTTTTAATTAAAAATTTTAAATGTCATCTTATCCACTGTCTACAATCTATCACTTATTTTAATTAGTGTTTATCATTAAATTTATCATTAATCTAAATCTAAATTTAATGTATTACATTATTATAATTTATTTTATTATTTAAAGAGAATTTATTTAAATATAATACATTAAATTATTATTTAAAGAGTTTATTGGATTTGATTTGTGCCCGTTTGTATAAATGAACAGCTAAAATCAAATTTGGTAGATAAACAATTTCTCCACCATGTGAATAATCAATCTCATATATATATATATATATATATAAAAGCTACACCTTATATATCTTATATTAACTATAGTCAAAAATAATTTAATAAGTATGAGAACTCAAAAATTAAATAGATAAGTAAAAAAAATAAATAAAAAGAGCAATTATAAAATTCCAATGGAATTTAATGTTTCTAAATTTTTTATTGTAATTATCAAAATAATTGTATTAAAAATTAATTTTAAAATATTTATTAACTTGTGCATTTTAAAAAAAAATTAAAATAGGTTATAATAATGTCAACAAAAGATAAAATTTGATTAATTTTCTGATTTATACCTTACTTTTAATATATATAATTATTATTTTATAAAATATATTAAAAATTAAATTAATGTGCAGTTCATATGATTTAATAATAATGAATTTAATATGCAATTCATACTATTTCACATGCATCTTTTATTTTGTAATAATGAATTTACGACATTATTTTGTTATTCTACCACGCGAATTTGATCAATATTTTTAATTTATACATCTACTACAAAAGAATTAACGGCTTGATTTGTTCATTTATAATGAAATTACTTTTTCTAGACTGTGAAAATAAGATTTAGCCGTCCACTAAAATAGTACATGATTATTTAATAAAAAATAATAATATTTTTTAAAAATAAAAAAAAATTGATGATCTAATGATTCATATTAATTTTCACTACTAAGTACTAATTTACAAAAAGAACGTCTCAGCTTTGACCATGTGCCAATGAATGGTGGCCGAACCCGCCGCGCTCCCTGCCGCCGCCGTCGCCGTCGCCGTTGCCGGCGACTTCGTCGCCATTTGCTGCGCCGGCCGCTTTTCGGCGGTCTTCACGGCCTACCACCGCCACATCTGGTCGGACCCCTCCCTCTTCTCCCACCTCATCAAAGCCTCCATCCCCTCCCTCCCCGCCACCCGCCGCATCCACTCCCTCCTCGTCACCGCCGGCGCCGCCGCCGACAAGTACCTAGCCAATCACCTCCTCCACGCCTACTCCAAGTCCGGCGACCCCGAATCCGCGTCCGCCGTCTTCCGCTCCATGCCTCGCAGGAACGTCATGACCCACAACATCCTCATCGGTGGCCTCGTCCACGCCGGCGACATGGCCGCCGCGCGCAAGGTGTTCGACGGTATGCCGGACCGAAACGTTGCGACCTGGAATGCGATGGTGGCTGGGTTGATCCAGTGCGAGCTCAACGAGGAAGGGCTGAACTGGTTTCGGAGGATGCGAATGGCCGGGTTCTGGCCGGACGAGTTCACTGTTGCTAGTGTGTTGAGGGGCTGTGCCGGGCTCAGAGTGGTGAGGCAGGGTTGGCAAGTTCACGGCTTTGTGATCAAATCTGGGTTGAGCTCCGATGTTGCGGTGGGGAGCTCGCTTGGGCATGTGTACATGAGCTGTTCCTGCGTGGTGGAGGGGGAGAAGGTGTTTGCGGAGTTGCCGGAGCTAAATGTGGTTGCTTGCAACACCATTATAGCTGGGATGGCGCAAAACGGGAGCTTTGAAGCTGCGTTGGAGCAGTTTGTGAGGATGCAAGCGGATGGGCTTCGGCCGGACGAGATTACGATGGTGAGTGTGGTGAGTGCTTGCTCGGAGCTGGCCATGGCCGGGCATGGCCGGCAGGTTCATGGGAAGGTGGTGAGGATTGGTGTGGGCTCGTCGGCATCGGTGAGGAGTGGGATGGTGAGCATGTACTCGAAATGTGGGTGTTTGGATGATTCTGTGAAGGTTTTTGTGGAGGGCAGTGATGCGGATGTGGTGGTGTGGAGTTCCATGATTGGAGCTTATGGGTTCCATGGGCGTGGTAAGGAGGCAATCTTGCTGTTCGAGCGGATGGAAGGGGAAGGGATGGAGCCAACCGATGTGACCTTCTTGGGATTGCTTTATGCGTGTTGTCACAATGGATTGAGAGAGGAAGGTGACAGGTTCTTCAATCTGATGATCGAGAAGCACGGCCTTGCTCCCAGGTTGGAGCACTACACTTGCTTGGTGGATCTGCTTGGCCGGTGCGGCCGCTTGGAAGAAGCAGAGCAGCTCATCAGGACAATGCCGGTGAAGCCCGACGCGATCATATGGAGAACGTTGCTGTTCGCTTGTAAGATCCACCGGAACGCAGAGATGGCAAGGAGGGTGGCCGAGGATGTGCTCAAGATGGATCCCCATGACTCTGCTGCGTATGTCTTGCTCTCCAACATCCATGCTTTGGAGGAGAGGTGGGTGGATGTGTCCGAGGTGAGGAGGGCCATGAAGGAGAGGAACGTCAAGAAAGAGCCCGGGATCAGCTGGCTGGAGGCCAAGAACCAGATTCACCAGTTCTGCATGGGAGACAGAACTCACCCCGAATGGAAGTGGATCCATGAATACTTGAATGAGCTCATGGCCGAGATGAGGAATCATGGGTACGTCCCAGACATGGGCTCGGTGTTACACGACATGGAAGATGAGGAGAAGGAGCAGAGCTTGGCTCACCACAGTGAGAAGTTGGCCGTTGCTTTTGCTCTCATGGCCACTCCGGAGGGGGCTCCGATAAGAGTCATGAAGAACCTGAGAGTGTGCGACGATTGCCACGTTGCATTCAAATATATTTCGAAGATCACTTGTCGGGAAATCATTGTTAGGGATGCCACCCGATTTCATCATTTTGTTGGCGGAGAATGTTCATGTGGAGATTACTGGTGATGGAGGGGGGGAATCTAAGTTTTACATTACACATGTTTTATCATGTGTTTTCTAGTAATTAATTGGGTTATTTGATCCGTAATCTACTTGAAATGTTAATACCTTTTGTGTTTGAATCATCTGCGAGCTGTGTTTCTGCAGTGTTCAAACTTCAAAGAGAGGTCCCAATGCAGTTCATCTGAGATTTAAAACTTTGGCTAGTCTGCTCTGTAAGTCCCTGCTTCCTTGATAATTTGGATTCAAGTCGGCCTCAGCTTGTTCTCGACAGATTCAAGTCATCTAATTCCTTCGCTCCCTAAAATTATACCTAATAGATATTAAAAATAGGGTTTTTATGAGCAAAAAGAGATTATTTTAAATAATATTATTAACAGGTGAGAAAATTAATGCAATTAATCAAAAATATAAAATTTAACTAACCAAAAAACACCCGCCTCCAGCCAACTTGAGGGTGGCCTGACCGTTAGGAGGCGGTGGCCCGAAACTGCCCCCACTATTATTTTTTTGTTGACGGGGTGGGCTTCCCTCAATGGTGGGGCCATGATTTATCATTTTCCTTACTA
This sequence comes from Piper longum, assembly GCA_032619315.1. Lineage (NCBI taxonomy): Eukaryota > Viridiplantae > Streptophyta > Magnoliopsida > Piperales > Piperaceae > Piper > Piper longum. Next base: position 5,769 of record JAVDBV010083439.1, on the reverse strand, counting down.
TACACATAACAATGCTCTATAATCTTGAGAAAATAAATATATATTTTATTTACTAAATTAAAATATTAATTAATTTATAAATAATTGACAATTAATACTAATTATACGTCATTGTTCGGCTTAGCTGCGGTCTTGCTTCCTGCCGAGTTGGGATTAAAGAGTTTGGTGGGATTGAGGTATTTTTATCGTGTAAAAAAATTATATAAATTAAATAAAAATAAAAATTAAGTGTTATGAGTGAAAAATAAACACAAAATTATTTTTTATTGTTCGCTGCACTTTCTCCAATGTTTGGCCTCCTTTTTCAGGTGACGCTGGGTCTCTCTTTCAACAGCACTTGGCTGAGACTTGTTGTATGCAACGAGGTGAACGATCTTGCGGTCTCCGGTTGTATGCAGTGGGAGGTCTGAAAACGTCTCCGGTTGGTCGGGATGGAAGCCACAAGTTGGGGATTCGACCACTGTTAGCAGTCTGTAATTGCGGCTTCCAATTCACTTTGGCGGCGAGTATCTGGAGGTGGAAAGCTTATCCGACGATGGATCTGCGTTGTTATTTGTTCTCTACAGTGAGAGGGCTGGCTAGACTGAGGTCAGTAAATTGGCAACCTTTTATTCTTTCTTTACTCCAATCAGCAACTTTTTTCGAAATTCTTACGACGGTGGCGATATACTTCGGTGGGACTTCTCCCAGAATTGATCCTGCTATGTGCTTCACTTTGGGCACTGGGGTAGGTTGTCAGGGTTGGTCGATAAATAACCTCGAAGTTGGCCTCTTGCTATTGTTTTCTTCTGCTGCGCTGCTCTGACGTGCTTCTTTTGTGCAATTTTTTGGCCATGACAGGATGTTTCGGTGGTGAGACGTAAGGGTGGGGTGGGAGACGATCTGTACTGGCCGAACGGAGGCCAGGAAGATAGCTGCTTGCAGGTTCTCCACAACTTCGTAGAAGGCTTTTCTTTGCTTCTTTTGTCCAGGATAGGCTTTGCCGGCGGTGGTGCTCGGTTGGATAGTCTTGGGGGCACTCTAGTATATCCATTGGCGGTCGTGCCGGAGTAGCTTCTCAGGCTAGCGCTCCTCCCCTTTCTCTTTTCTTTTTCCGGTTGCTTCTTTTCGTCGTCATTTTTTTATTCAAACTAACTAGCAACCCATCCCACATTTCCATGACGGGGTATTTATAGAGCCTCTCCCCTCTAATTCTTCCTGGTCAGCTCCACCGTTGTAGGAGGCAGATCCTAGCTTATCTACTCTCGTCTTCACTAGGGGGTAAACGAGAGTCTAATTCTTCCTGGTCAGCTCCACCGTTGTAGGAGGCAGATCCTAGCTTATCTACTCTCGTCTTCACTAGGGGGTAAACGAGATGAACTGAGCTGAATAAAGGTACGATTAAATTTAGTTTGATAAAAAGTAAGTTGAGCCAAGTTTTAATAACTTTAATATAAAAGAGCTGATCTTTAATATAAATAAATCAATTCAATTTTTTTTAAAAATTTATGTTATTTAGGCCGAATTCGAGTCGAATTCGAGTCGAGTTTCATTCAAGTTCGAATCTAGCGAATAATTATGTGCTCGACTTATATAAGATCAATTTTTTTTTAAATATTATATAAGTTTAATGTAACCTTAATGATACTTATGAATCGAGTCGAACCGAATAGTTTTTTTCGAATTTAAATACATTAAATTTGAGTTTCGAGCCGAACTGAACCGAACCGAATAAAATTAACAAATACGAATCGAACTGTACGAAGGCAAAAAAAACTCGCGAACAAATTTGGCTCATTTACACCCCTCGTCTCCACCAAATTAAGGAACAAATTGGACAATTTCCTTCCTCGGAAACTTGAACGTGGAAAAGGGGGACCTTGGCTAGCTTGATCATGGTTGCTTAGCAGGCGATGCATGCGGTTCGACCATGCATGGTGGTGGGATGCGGCCCATAACTTGGACGAACAGACGTCTAAATTAATTAAATATGTAAAATATTCATGTATAAATTTGTAGGTGGTGGGAGAGATTATCAATAAAATTATTCAACCTCATGTCTGCCCAAGCTTGGAGGTCAGACTCCCTGGACTCCCTGAGAGATTGGGGCGGTAAGATTTAGGCTATGTCTTGGACATCAGAATTTTAGAGAGTAATTTGTCATTATATTAATTTTTTATATAATTAATTCTAATGTTTCACCAACCTATAATATTAAAAAATGTTTTTTGGGTAAAAAATGGCAAATATTATAAGAAGCATTCAAATGATTATAATGTTTCGCTTGCGATCAATCGTGCGGAGCCAAAGCACACTCTCCACCTTTCCAAGTCCCCACTATGGTAATATGTCTCCAATTAATTAACTCTCGTTATATCTCCAATCTACTATTGTTATTAATAAAAAAAGAACTTAATATTCACCTCTTGATTAAAAATAAGATATTTAACCTATCAAAATACAATATAAATCTAAAAATATACTCTTTTATTTATTTTTGTTAATAAAAGAAAACTCAACAATAACCTATGATTAAAACTATGAGAACTAATCAAAAATAATAAAAATCTAAAAACAGAATAAAAATATCTCCCACAGCATAGGGTTGGTCACAGGTTAGGACCTCAACAACCTCGATTTCTTTTAAAAAATATAATAAAAATATCTTTTACTGTGAAAGGTCACTGTTCGAACTCAACTAACCTTAATTTCTAATTTTATATTAATAAGAGTCATTTTAATTGTCTTGACAAAATATATAATAAAAATGATTAAATAATTTAATTTCATTTTTATTTAATTATAATATTAAATTATCGTGGTCTATATATATGATATTAAATTATTATAATCTATCTCAATATTTTTATTAATATATATATATATATATATATATATATTTAAATTTATGTGTAAAGGTCGCATATGGTGCGATATCTTTGTCCAGTTAAAAATAGAAAACCACTTTGCTAATTGAGTTTTTCCTTAGGGTTCAAATGAATATTATATTTCGATAGTTCAACTGTTCAAAAAGTAATACCGTACCCAACATATTAAAAAGGTGGATCTGCCCTTTATAATAATCAATCATCGTATTCATTGAAAAATAAAAGCTTGTGATTATAATAATCAATCATCAATCAATTCAAGACGCTAACTGTTACTCTTTCAAGCGTTTAATTTTATCTTCGATCCCCAATGAACCAAGACAAAGTAGGGTTGGTTCGGTTTATTCAAAAGTTTCTCTAGGTTCAAAAAAATAAAAGAAAATCGTGGTTAATCATTGAAGTTTGGTTAGGTTTGAAGCCCAACGTCGAGCCTGACCCAACAGATTTTCATCTCAACATAAACGCATCCGATGTTTGAAACAGTGAATGGTTTTGAGATAGTCTTGTTCTAGTTATTTAGCGAATCGTCAATTTTAACCGATAATATAGAGTTTATACACAGCCCGATAATAATTGGTGCAGATATCACAGGATATTAGTTGTTATCCTGTCAACTAATTCAGTCACGTATCCGTGAATGTCTCTGCCTTCCGTGACCTCTTCAACTTCTTTTAAATTCCAAACAATAATGCACACTACTACTCATCTAATTCTGTCCAATTGCAGTTCTCGGTTGTTCTTGGATCAGAGAGGGTAGCAACATGCCGGCGGTTGTCATGTCCGGCCCCGGTGCGGTGGGGGACTTCAATGCCAGGTTCACTTTCGAGGTCTTCAAGTGCGCCATTATCGCTGCTTTTGGAGGTCTCATGTTTGGCTACGATATTGGCATCTCAGGCATGTATATATGATATATGTATACTTCCATCTACTTCCTTTGCATTACATCTTGGGAAACACATATCAATCTCTACTTAATAAAAAATTCATGATGGTTATATAAATTTGGTAAATAATATGATGAGATATTTTTTGCAGGGGGAGTGACGGGAATGGATGATTTCTTGAAGGAGTTCTTCCCTGTAATTTATGTGAGAAAGCATCTTGCAAAGGAGAACAATTACTGCAAATATGACAGCCAATTTCTCCAACTCTTCACCTCTTCTCTCTACCTAGCGGCTTTGATCACCAGCTTCTTTGCAGCTTCCCTTTGCAGGAGGTGGGGTAGGCGGTTCACCATGAGAGCTGCCTCTATCTTCTTCCTCGCCGGCGTCGCCCTCACCGTCGGCGCCGTGAATCTCTGGATGCTCATTATAGGAAGAATCCTTCTAGGCATGGGAGTTGGTAGTGGGAATCAGGTTAGTAATCTATCAATTTCAAAGCAAATTAACTAAATTCCATCCAGTTGCTAATGAAAATGTAAATTAATAATTTAATAAAGTTTTAGAGCCCACAAAATGTGAAAAAAGAATCCATTTGAGTGTCATGCAATAGTGGTATGATCTAGTAAAATGGCAAATTTTTGAATGCCGAACTTAGTCGATAATTAGTTAGTAATAAAATGTTGTCAAAATTAACTTTATCAAAAAATATTTTCTATTCAAATCGTTGCAGGCAGTTCCTCTATTCATCTCTGAAATTGCACCAGTGAAATACAGAGGATCATTGAACATCATGTTCCAGCTCCTCGTCACAGTGGGCATCCTAGTAGCAAACCTGGTGAACTACATGACATCAAGGCTGCACCCGTATGGTTGGCGGGTGTCGCTGGGGATCGCCGGCGTTCCGGCCACGATGCTCTTCGTCGGCTCCCTGGTCATCTGCGAGACGCCCACCAGCCTGGTCGAGCGGGGCAAGGTTGAGAGAGGGAAGGAGACCTTGAAGAAGATCCGTGGCGTCGACGACGTCGACATGGAGTTCGACGAAATCATGCTGGCCTGCGAGGCGGCGAAGAAGGTGAGGCACCCATTTAGGAGCGTCTTCAAACGCAGCAGTCGACCGCAGCTGGTCATTGCCGTATGCCTCCAGATCTTCCAGCAGTTCACCGGCATCAACGCCATCATGTTTTATGCGCCGGTGCTATTCCAGACCGTCGGATTCGGCGGCGACGCCGCGCTTCTATCCGCTGTCATCACCGGCACGGTGAACGTACTCTGCACTCTGGTGTCGGTGGCCACCGTTGATAAGTTGGGTAGAAGGGCGCTGCTTCTTGAGTCATGTGTTCAGATGTTCATCTCCCAGGTTGAAAACCTATCTCATATTCATTTTTTATTTGTATTACCATGCATGGTTCATGTTAATTTTTTTTTTCACTTTTTTTCGCCATCTGCTACTAATATATATTTTTCTTTTTCTTATTCTTTTCTTTAAGCTACTAATAGTTGGTAGGAATAAGTGCAAACAAGTTGATTCTTAGTACTTGTTTGAACATGAATAATAGGTTGTTTAATGTCTTTAATTTGATTTGAAATATCAACATAAACTTACTTAAATTTAATGGGTTTAGGCCTGATATAAAAATCATGATTTTAGACAAATATTAAAATTAATTCGCAAAATAAAACTAAAATAAAAATATACATGGACTTATGATAACCTTATATAAAATTATAAAGTTTTAATATGATTGTTTTTTGTTTTATTTGTAATGGGTAGCTGTGTGACAATTTGAAGTAACTTAATTAGTCCCTATAAATAGCATTTTTAAAGGATAGACAAAAAAATAATCGGGTGGTTCAAGCTGCTCAATTCAGTAACCAGCTCAATACTCTATTTGAAAAAAAAAAAAGTTGAGTTTGAATCAATTGTGTACCTGTAAACATTCAGCTGTATGTAATTTTTCTTACTATGCATAGATTTCCATGATAGCTTGATGATTCTCAACTATATATATATATATATATAT
>JAVDBV010083428.1:0-30348 GCA_032619315.1 Piper longum | reverse complement strand
TATACACACACACACACGTCTAACGTCCAACATCCAACAATTGGTATTCGTCTTCTTCTTCTTCATTTTTTTGTTAATAATGGTTTCCTTTATGAGTTATATTTTGTGATGAACTTTTCTTAACAATTTTTAATTTGTTTTTTGATATTCCTGGATGTAGGAAATATTGGAAATGTACCACTTGTCTTAATTTCTGCTCTATGTCGAGATAAATCAAATCCCTTTGGAGACTCAGGGACGTGTGCCCAAGATGGGAATGCATATATCTCCTCCTTTGAAATTTCCATTTGTACGTTTAATTATGATGTATATGTTGGCCGTGGTTGACTCATTTCTTAAAGAAAATGTGGCTGCATGGTTAGGGAGGAGAAGAGGTGATGTCTTGCCTTCTTCCTTATAAAAATCAACAATTTGCAAGTGAATATTGCATCATTTTAGAGACATTCTGTGGAGCCAAATGGTATGAATTAGAATTTCATTAGTTGCTTGTTCCTACTATGCTGTCTCACAAGCCCATCATTTTCAATACATTCATTAGAGACAAATAATATAAATTTACGGTTGTAGATATAAAATTATGCAGAAGTTTAAGCTGATTAAAAGGTAATTTTGAGGGTAATAGTTTTTCACTCTGTAAGTTCCTTAACTTTTCTTGTAAAAATGCCCATATTATGGTGAGAAATCTACTGCAATCCTGATTTGGGAAGGCTTTCAATAACGTGTACTTCTTGCCATGCATGAAATCCATTTTTTAATTTCTTCGGACAACTACCTCAAAGAACTCCATGATTCTTCCTCAGAGAGAAGACCTAGCCCTTAACTACTTAAGTGTTAGTGTCGTATCTTTATATGTTTGTTCTTCTTTTGCTTATCTATAAGAAGAGATTGTTAATGTGTAACGTTTATGTCGCAGTTTGGTGCAATTATTCTCTACACCTATGTGTTTCACATGCTTGCACCACCACCAGGAGGTTCTTTTGACACAACCGAAAAGCCCAAACTCCCCGTGAGTGCTGCACCAAAGGATGAGGAGCAGCAAACTCCTCTGATAATTTCACAAGAACCAGTACAAACAGATCCAGGCATATCCAAGAAAACAAAGCTCGTAAAGAATTATATTAACTTTCGTCAGTTGATTTCTTTGTTAAACTTTGCAATTTTGTATTCATTGATGTTTTTTAGGTAGAAATGCCTGTGCTGCTAATTTTAATTTAACTCAATATATATCATATGCTCAGTACTGCAATGAAAGTGAAAACTTTCGTTGGTATGATTTTGGTTTTCCTGGATTTTTGAGTCCACCCATGGGAACGCTGCTGGCTTTTTGTTGGCAGTAGTAGATATTGTTGTGAAAAACGGGTAATTTTCACCAAAGATAACTAGTTCACTTTGAGAACTATTACCTAGATGATAAGCATGAAAACTATTGTACTAAATAATTACCCCAAGATAAAATTCCTAGGAAAGTGTGGTTGGACACAGCGGTCCGCTTAAAAACCAACTCCTAGACAGAATTTTATCAAGACAAGTAATTTAAATAGCACAATAATTAACAACAACAATACCCGACAATAGCTATTAAATAGACAAGAAAAAAATAAAAACAAAACACCAGAATTTAACGAGGTTCGGCAATTGCCTACGTCCTCGGACACTACCAAAATAATATTTCACTAAAGAGAAATATTACAAAGAGAGAAAGAATTACCGATGGTAGAAAAGACAATTACTACCGGTAGAAAGGGGAGTAGGTAATTTGAGATTACCCTGGGATGAAATACTAAAGAGGGGGGAGGGTTTCTTTTATAAGAAGAGAGCCCCCCCCACATCCCACACCATTTAGATGTGGGATTTATGCCATTCAACAGACATAACGTCCATGACTGGCCTCTTAATTTTAGCTAGCATAAACTACGTGTTGAATACTGTTTACACCTGCTGCAAATTCATAAAATATTCCAAACCTCTATGTTATTCAAAAGTGTTGCATCAAAGCGGTTGAAATGGCATTTTAGTTGCTCCATTTGTGATTCTGTGTCAGGTTACAGCTTTCTGATAACTGATGGTGTAATTTATAATTAATGGTCACGATGCAGGTGGCTCAGTTCTTTGTTTCTGTTTATGAAAGTATAAATGTTAAACAGTTTCTTCAACCTCCTATTGTGGCTTCTGTAAGTTAACTATTCCCTTTCTTTTCATTTTTGAAAAAAAAAATAATGTCATTTTAAATATGGAAGTTCTTTTGTTCTAAAGTCAAGAACAAGAAAATGTTGTGGGAAAAAAAAGGTTCTTTTAGTCTGGCAGTTGTTGTTTATTGCAATTGCGCTCTACCTAGTAATTTTTTGTAGATGTTGAGTACTTGTTACTTTTGTATTGGAAGAATTGAGATTGATCTGATGAATTGCTTTGGACTGAATTTCACCTATTATTTAATGAATAATACTTAATTAATCTTTTATTTGGTTATTCAATACTATTTTCCAACTCCCCGGAAGAGTTTACACCTTCTATTTGGTGATCATTGCTTGTATTGTATAGAGATAATATTTGTTTATGATTTAGAATGTTGATAATAATTCCTGATTTTAGAAAAATATTTAACATTTTTGTGCTGTTCAATAGGTTCTTGTAATGGTTATTGGTGTTATACCATTTTCAACATTATTCTTTTTCACTGACAGCTGCATTATTCTTGGGTATGTACTCATTAACCTGAATTTCCTTTCTTCTTAACCAAATATTAGAGAAAAGATACGAGGAGCCGACCATTGTTATTCATATTCTTTGTTTCATCTTTAAAAAGTACTGTACCTGCTATACATTCGATTATCGATGGAGTTCTTCTCAGGGAAGCAATGATCCCTTGCATTTTACTGGCTTTGGGGGGAAATCTTATTGATGGTAAGTGGATGGCTGTCTACTGGAGTAACTTTTTGATAGCGTGAAATTTTTGTCTGCTTCCGAAATCTGGTTTTATAGAAAGATCAACAATCCTTGAATAAACTCTTTTGCCATGACAAATTTTCTTTAGCTAGTTATTATTCATCCTCAATTTGACTGCTAGAATGATAAATTATGTAGCGTTTTGCTGAGCAACAGAAAGATAGTACATAACCTTTTGACAAACACTGTTAAATTATGGGGATGAACGTACCTTACAGCAGAAGACGCCAGTAGTCAATCACAATTGCCTCACACCTTAGCCTTTTCCACCACGGCTGCCCTTGTGTACTGTTAACCCTTTGATTCCCAATGGTAACAGATGAAAACTATTTTATGAGAGTGCGAGGAGAGACTATACTTTTCAATCTTTCAACCAGCCAGCGCCTCACAGGATTGCACATCCTATATATAAGAAACTCATACCTTATTATAACCACTAGTGGATAATTTTAACCCTTCGCTTAAAGATGCAACCACTAGATAAATGTACCCTTTCATCCAACCGCCAATTGATAAGAGTACTCGTTCATGAAAGGGAATTAAGGCTATTGGTGTTATATTTATCTCATATTGGTCGTAGAAGGTGTTGGTTACTTGTATATAGGCTAATGATAAAGCTTTATTCTTTGAAATAATTTTTTGAATTAAGAGAGACCCGTGATACATATTGCACGTTCCTTTTGGGGCCCAAGAGTGGTATAAGAGTTTGGTTGGCAAGAAGTGGTATTAAAGCCGGTGTCAGAGCTTGGTTGGCAAAGCCGGTATCAGGTATCAGAGCCGGGTTATAATCTTTGGGAAATTTGGTGTTTGCCAACCACAATTGTAAGGGCTTCTTTCATGGATTCCACCTCATGTTGGTTGGCAAGAAGTAGTATCAGAACTAGGGTACAATCTCAAAGAGATTTGGTGTTTGGCTACCCCGATTATCGGGGTTTACTTCACGGGTTCTACCTCATGATTTGAGTGGAGTTTGCTAGGTAGGTGCCGTATGATTTAAAGTGAGTTTATCAAACGATGATGGTTTCAAGGACGCCCGATGTGTGAAGGGGAGGATCCCACAAATAGTGCCCATAAGGCCGAAATCCCAAAACTAGAGTGAATTTCAATGTCTTCAAACACTTCTATTCATTTTGCATTGTCTCAATACTAAGTTTATCGGCTGCTGCCTATAGGAACTGGACCAGGGAGTTCAAAACTCGGACTGAAAACAACTACTGTAATAGTATTTGCACGTTTGGTGCTGGTTCCTCCTACTGGGTTGGGCATTGTAACATTAGCTGACAAGCTAGGCTTCCTTCCAAAAGGAGACAAGATGTTTAAATTTATACCCTCCTCCAGCATTCTATGCCTACATCCGTTCTTTCTGGTAAAGCTTCTTCTTCCGATGTATTGTTTTTCCGGTAAATACTTCTGCCTTGCACGTACAATATATTTCTTGGATCGAGACAACTAATAGTAAAATGGTAGAAAGCATTTGCTCTCTTTAAAATCTGGGTGTACGTAATCTATCTTCATATAGTTTGATGATTTACCCGCTTCAAATGAATCAACAATTCTATCTTAGAATTGAGATTGGGGGGGGGGGGCAGGCTTGATTTTTGTGTGTGCGTGACTGCAGGTGCTGTTGCGAATTTGCGTGGCTGCGGTAAGGAAGCTGCTGCGGTCTTGTTTTGGGTTCACATAATTGCTATCGTCTCCATGGCAGGATGGATTGTATTGTACATTGCTATTCTCTTCTGAAGGAAGCAAAGGAATGGAACAGAGAAATGCATTGTTGGGTAGAGGCGTGTTATTCTCCACAGCTGTTTGTCCTTTCTTCCACACACCAAAATGTACAGATCCTGTTTAGCAGACAGAAAAACAACGAGATTCTTCCTGCTGGCTTGTTACTTGCAACAATGTATTGTGGGAAAAAAAAAGGGCTTCCGTCTACCACATGACTCCATTACAGGTTGCCTGGTATCTCTGTGGATTGATTGAGTGAAGTTTGCTGCTATGTTATTCTTTACAAAAGAGAAGTTATGTCACAGAAGTTACCATGCATTGATATACTTTACTGTATTGTGGTTATAGACTTAGAGTATGTATGCCCAGTAGTCAAGAACAAAATATGTGGGAAAAGTGGTCTAAAAATAATATCTCCCATCACTCCATTGATCACTTACATTTCCACAGATCTTGTCCTTTACACTAAAGATATAACCTTCATTGTGTATATATGTTATGGTTCACTTTATTCTTCTTGAATTTAATCATTTACAAAAACTATTTACAAAAATATTTACAAAAAGCTATATGGCATATATTTAGGCTTGTCCTAATTTTTTTTGAGCAAACATCATTTGGCTCTTGCAAATTACTCAAATCATCACTTACCCCCACTTCGTGAAGTCCACTCATTACTTAAATCTTCTCATTTAAAAAATTCATCACTCAACGATCCTCTAAATTAACATCACTAACAAAAATTGTTAAGTGATGATATAACAAGTTTGTATCGGGTTAATAATGGGTGATGCGGTGGTGTCAGATCAAAAAAATAAAATTAATTATTTTATAAAATAATATAATATTATAAAATAAAATATATAATGATCAAATATAATAAATTATTTTTTATTTAATATTTTATAAGGTCATTTTTTAACTCATGTATAAGACAAAATATTATTATTCTTTTCACATGTAAGTTAAAAATTTAACTTATAGAGAATAAAGTTAAATAAAATAAAATATTTAATTATTATGTAAAATTTTACAAAATAAAATATTAAATTAAAATAAAATAAATTATTATTAAACTTATAATCTGGTACAGTTTAAACTTTATTATCATTTTAATCTGTACTCAATTTTTTAATAAGAAATTTTCATAAAATTTAATTTTTTGTTGAAAATTCTGTATTTAATGAAATATTATTCACAAAATATATTTTTAATATTTAATAAAATATTTTATTTATAATTTTAGAATTTATCTGAACCCAATTTGACCTAATTGTACTAAATATATCCTGTATCAAACTATAAATCCGATATGGTAACTAATGTTACTTTTTAAAAATATGCTAGACATAGATTTGGCTACCAGTGATCTAAGGTCTAGAATCTATTTTGGGAGTAATTTGATTTTCTTGGTAGATGAACTGCGAATTATATTGTGGTGAATTTTTGTAAGCATCTTCCTTTTATCATTTGTTTGATTGTGGTTGTTGCTATTTGTCTTTCTGCCAATTGGATTTAGCTATGTAATAATCTGGGTTTTCATGTGCTTCATTGCTCCATTTATTTGTATTATACAAAAAAAAAAAAGTCAGTGGAAATCCATATTTTAGTGATTGAAGGATTGCTGCAATGGAAGGAAAATTATGTATCTTAAAGACTTAAAAAGTAATTTGATTTGCCCGTTAGATGAACTGAGAATTATATTGGGGCGAACTTTAGTAAGCATCTTCCTTTTTAGGACATGTGTGTTGTTGTGAATTCGTCCATTTAGTTCTGTGGTATTGTTGTCTGTTATTTGGCAAGAAATTTGTTTTTAGGTTATTTGATTTAATTGTGATTTTTTTTTGGGTGTTTTGATTGCATAGATGCAGCTGACTATCACTATCAGATATGCTTAATGGGGTTTTAGAAGGTTGAATCATATGGGACAAGTGATAAAAGGATGCATTTTGCAGTTAGGAGTTCGGAATTATGTACTCAACGTGTTTTATGTATAAGTCATTAAGTTGATAAGATAAGTGCATTAGAGAACTGTTCTTCTTCTTGCTTTATGTTTTGTTATTTAATGTTCTTTGCCATTATAATGGGTTTTTATCAGAATGATTTTATTTACCGTGAAAAAACCACCAGGTTGTTGATCTCATTTGTAAATCACATGGTTCTACATCTTTCACAGTATCAAGATTCAAGAAATTTGTGTCGCAGACTGTCATCCAATTCCAACCGCTAACAAGCCAGGCATCTGTGGCTGATCAGGAAGTAACAAATGAGGCTCTGAAGCAAGTTCTTTTGGCGATTGAAGAAGATCCATTTTCCATCAAGCAAATTTGTATCACATACATCAAAACTGTTTGTCACTCAGCAAATCTTTCTGATGTCCTTCAGCTACTGCGGGTACTTAAGTCAAATAATATGTCTCTGGATATAGATGCATATAAATGACCTTCTTACGTCTGCAGCTTTGACCAAAAATTTTGAGCTGTCATCTTGGATCTTCAATGGTTTACTGCTGACAGAAAAGTATCTCAGTTTTGGTTTTTATATGAATGTTGCCAAGGCATTTGAAAAATCTGATTGTTTGAAGACATGAAATGGTGTTTGGAAGATGAAGCTGCTGGAACCCGGCTTTTAAGACGGCGGCCCAGTTTGTCCATCATTTTGGAAATTGGTCTTGATGGCCGCTTGTTCATGTTCACTCGACACTCACCTTCATTTCTCAATATCACAGCTCCGAATGATTAAACATTTTTTGGAAATTCTTCCCATTTTGTCTTCTTTTTTTTTGCGCCAAACAAAACCCAACTGATTTTCCGGACTTACTAATAATCCAATATATTGGTTGTAGTAACTTCATTTATCACGGATTTAAGGTCCCTAATCGTTGCGCAAATGCTGCAATGCAGCATATGACAATAGACCCGAAAAAAAAAGCTAGAGGAAATATATGTTTTATAATGCAAATCGATGTAATCAGAAAGGGCATTTAACCATCTTGTTATTATTATTAAATATGCTTTATCGATCGATGATAGACCTTAAATTTGGATTCATGTCTCTAATTACTCTTAGTTACAATGGAAGAAGAGAAGAATAAACTGCGTAAATCCGAAAACAAGAATAGGCTTGATGGGTTCAGAATACAACTCAATGGAGAGCCCGCAGCCGCCACCATGTAGAATGCACTCGTGTCAATGGTACAGGTTTGATTAATAAGTTTTAGCTTAAATGATAGATTTCAGCGATATTTGGACTAAAACTAACCTACATTAAATCCTAACGTGCCAACCTTGTGGAAGGAATGGCTGTAAATCCTAATGCGCCAACCTTGTTGAAGTTAGCTCGAACCTCTCAACAAGGGGTGTAAACGAGCTAAGTCCCTTCGGAGTTTTTTTATGTTCGACTCGACTGCGCTCGTCAATTTTGTGTTCGAAAAAATATTCAACTCAAAATTGATAAGCTCGTTGAACAACAAATAGAACTTGTCAAAAGAGTATTTAGCTCGACACGACTCGAAACTCGAACTCGATGTGTTCAAACTTGAAAAAATATTCGGCTCGACTCGTCTTATAAATACTATTAAAATCACATTGAACTTATATAGTGTTAAAAAAAATTAATCTTATATAAGTTAAACACATAAATATTCACTGGCTCAAACTCAAACTGAAACTTGACTCGAACTCGATTAAGCTAAGCCCAAACACCATAAATTTTAAACAAATTCAGCTCAACTCGTTTACATTAAAGCGCAACTCGACTCGTCTTATATCAAGCCAAATTTAAACAAACCCACATGCTCAGCTCGACCCGCTTACACCCCTATTCTCAACCCAAAATAATTAATCACTTTAAGAAGGCTCATCTTTTCACGTATATATTAATCTTTAAAGTGGGATATAAATAATATAAATTGTTTTAATACCCCATTGCAATCTTACTCATTCACCACTTATCAAAACCCTTTTTAATTTTAGGTTTTATTGATCGTTGGCTACGTACACGGTTTTTATGTTTTCCTATACATAGGGGTTTTTTATATATATATTCTTTTGCTTCACAAAGGAGAGTGGTTTGTGCCTCTTGAGCTCACACTTCAACATGGTATTAAAGCCAGGTCCAACCCACTCAGGCCAATTGAGAAGAAAATATATCTAAAAAACACTATGTACAAAAAAAAAAAGCGTCATAGGTAGCCAATGCCGTACATAATCCTTCTATTAAAAAAAAGAAGAGCACGAGTAAGGAATAATAATAAATATAAATTAATATATATTCGCATGTCAGGCAAGCTTCCCAAAGAGGCTAATCGTTTTTAGGTTAAAGAGGTTTATGCCCTACACTTCAACAAAACCAAATTAGTAAGATACATATTTTCCTGAAATATATATATAAAACATAAAATACATTGCACGTAAAAACTACGCTTAGTAGATAAAATGCTTGCCAATGGATCCTATGTAGTTTATACGAAGCTACATACAAGGAGGAATGTAATTAAAAAAATTGAGTAAGTCCACAAGTCCTGAGGGAGGACATCTGAAAGGGTCCATTGTCTTACACAAAGCAGGATAGAGTGTACTTGCTGATCATAATAAATTATTGATGCATATCACAAACAAGATATAACAAATATCAAACATACATGCGACGGCTCTTTTAATATAAAAATCATAACACTAATCCATTAAAGGGTATAGCAAAATAAAGAATACAACAAACAATGAGATCTATCTGTACATAAGTATTCATTGATATCAGAAGCTGTTGTACTTTGATCTTCCCTTCCAACAAGGGGAATCCCTTTCTATATTTGATCAAGCACATGAAACCACTCCCAGCCAGCAACTTGCTATTTAGATTGCCAATAAAATAAGATTGGCCTTACCCAAGTGGAGGTTGGCAATATAGAATACTATTCTTCTTAGTTCTCACATACCAATGCTTTTCTTACAAAGTCTATTTGAAAATAGTTGAGGTCGGTCTTCCCAGAAATACCTCCCCAGTGAGATCACATCTAAAGAAGCTCAAGTTCCAACAATGCCAGTTAACAAGAAAGCTGTCACTGTTTCCCAGGCCAATATTGGAAAGCTACGTTATCACCCATATGTTATATGTGGTATATGCTCAAAGAGAAAGAAATCTAAGACTTGCCCTTGCAAGAAAAAATGGTCATGCAACCCTTTGTATGAAGTAAATGGTAATGCCAGATGAAATAAACCAAGCCCCTGAAACGATTAACAGTAACTTCCTTTTGCAATCTTAGTATTTTTTACTCAAAAAGGGGATATAATTAGAGTAAATTTCAGAAATGTAACCATGTCTAGGTTATTGTCAAGCAGTATTCCTAGCAAGCTGGGGAAGAAGCTCAACCACATTGAAGAGAATAACTGTAGCAAGTGATCTGCTATTCTTGAGTGGGTATTTTATGGCATCTTGCTAGAGAAGAAACTCAACTGGTTTATTAAGTGATCAACATAGGCAAAGTCTGTCTTCTTGAATGGGAACTTCATGGGAAGTCTGTTTTCTTGAATGGGTATTTCATGGGCATCTAGATTGGTTAGTACTAGAAATGAAAATGTCTGAGAAGAATAGCTGCTAAATTGAAAAACTATTTAGTAGAAGGAATGAGCTGCTTATCTTTTATCAAAATTCAAAAACAATGCCAAAGGAATACAATGAATATTACTCAAATAGGTATTATCATCTACACCAAACACTAAACCTTGATTAATAGATAAACACATTAACTAAAAAACTGATATACTTGTAGTTTTTCCACCAAAATTTCAATGAAAGCCGTTTCTTATTATATGTTAATTATTGTTAATAACCCAAACAAACAGCTGCAATGCAAGGATTAAAATTGCACCAAGATGGGAAAAAAAGGGTGATTTCATAACACCAATAAATTGATCACAACTACCATTTTCCCACAATCTGTGTTTGTGAAACAGTTATCTCTTAACTGCATTTAGAATATCTAGAGAGAAAAAAGGTGAAGGCAAGTGAATAAAAACATATTACAAAACCTAGCATATAATATATATTGGCTGTACTAGTAGAAAAGCAAAATATTTAGCAATTTTGCCAAAACAAGTGTATATATATAACACACAAATAATAACTAATTGACACAAAAATTATACAATCATCAAGTCACCCAAAGGGTTAAAAAGGAAATTGGAAACCAACTCTAACTACAAAAAAGAAAAGGCTTTTTTCCACCGCTTATAAAAGGGTGGTTAACTTTTCACCTCTCTTTCTAGAGAAAGAATCTAATATTATTCCTATATTTTTATAAATGAACATATATTAATTTCTTTTTTTTTTTCACATCCAAAACCGTGGAGAAACTTTTTGGGCGCTCTACTTTTTGCCACTTTATTTTAAACTCGGAGAAAACTTAAATTTCTTTGCAGTATCATTATGAATTTATTGCAAGAACAATAAATAGAACCATGCATTACAAGCGATATATGCATTGCAATCTTGAAAGTAAGTTGAAAAATCAATTGTTCATTTATATAAGAAAAAACATGTTGAGAAGAAAAGCACAAGGGAGCTCCCTTCAGTCCAAGCATGAAGGAAAAGGGTTGGGTTTATCTCCCGAATCATTCACACAGTCACAAAGCGGCTAAAACTTAAAAGTCTTCTATTTTTTCCGCTAAGCATTTGAATGAATGAGTCGGCAGATAATTCAACCCCTCGCAAACCCCCAAAAGTGAACTGAACGAAGCTCCCTCCGGAGCATTCCTCAATTTTTCCCATCTGAATACTTCCCACTGTTGTATGCTGATCACAAACAGCTGCTTGAGGCTAGACCATGGACAAAAGCAAACATAATTTGTAAGAAAATGCTGTAGAAAGCCAAATAAAAAGATCTGTTCATTCTAATTGAATGTAATCAAATGTACTTTCAGATTAGTACAAATCAGTAAATGCACCCATCCATGGAATTATAGATCACTTTTTCTCCAAATAATAATCTTCTTCTTCCACCTTATCTCACAAAGGCTAAATCATCTAGGATTCATGTAAGTATGATTAAAAATAATAAAGCTTTAATCACTGGATGCCCTTCTTGACTATGCAGTAATATTGGTGGAGTTTCTTTTTCTCCTTATAAATTCAATAGAAAGATAAATAGACAACAGTGAGGAGACTAAATTCCCATCTTAGGTGAATAAAAAAACTAAAACATATTTGCAACTCATTCATTAGACATCAATAGAAGATTATTGGCAAATCTGTTAGTAGTGTTTGAGGGATACACAGTGAAGAATTGCATGCAGAACAAGAAACAAGTAAAGATCTGGGGAATGAAAATACATACAGGGAAGCCAAGTAAACAGTAAGCACCCAAAAAATACATCAAAGCAAATGAAATGTGTTTACATTCAATTTTTTGACCCAAAACAAAAAGTTGTAGCTGGGTATGTAAAAGAATATATGAATTGGGAAGGAGAAAAAAGATCGAGTGACACAAATTTTGAAATAATAAAAACAACCTAATATTAATTATCTGCAAAATATATATGGAGCCAAAGCATATATAGTTCCTAAGATCTAACCTCAAATAAAGTCAGATGGGGGAAAACTAGTACAAGAAGATATTGATAAACAGAAACAAGAAAGAAAATATGACATTAGAATATATCATCCAAATATAACAAAATAATATGCTTTTCACCGTGAAGAAGAAATACACATCCAGATCAGTTGAAACATGAAACCCTAGCATGTCAACCCAAAAACATTTTATCCACACACAATCATCAAAATAAGATTCATAATCTGAACCTATCTCGAATACTCAAAAGAGTTGCATGCTCTAACGAGGCAAGATTCCACGAGAAGAGAAAGATGACGAAATTAATGGGTGAGGAAAGAGACACGTCAAGAGAGGAAAGAGGGAGTTCAAAAGCTGAAATCACGGGAGATAGAAAGACAGGGAGGGGAGAGGGAAGAGGGAAGATGGGTCATTGTCGTCATGAGAGTTTGAGATAGGAAAGCGATCCTTTTCCCCTTCCAAGCCAACACAAACCAATCTGGCAGCCCTCCCTACTTTGGCCATACACAAGAAAAAGGGAAGGAAGGAGGTGCGGACCACATAAAATACGGAGGTGAGTGTTCAAGATCGTATATGGATCTATGGGGGAGGAGAGGAGCAACCGCTAGAATGGTGTATACAAAGCAAAGAAAGGACATGGGTCTTCTTGGCCTTTTGATCCATAGATTTAGACGGGGAGACGTATTGCAGTTGAAGGTTGCCTCTCTCACTCATTTATGGAGTGTAGAGCGACCGAGGTCTTTTGAAACCTGAAAGACTGAATACTGACTGCTGCTCAGAAGACAAGAAGAGAGATAGAGGCGCTTGTGTGGTGAACGGTATAGAGGAGGGTGTGTGGTGAACGGAGATTGGTCGTCATTGGTCTAAGCCTGCACTGCAATGAATGTAGAGACAGGGTGCTGTGGTGATGACGTACGTTGTGGGTGAGCAGTGACCCACCAAGGAGTCAGGATGGAGACAAGTCTCGAGTGAAGTGGAGAGTGGTGGAGGAGACTGAAGCTCTCTGGTGCTGCTCAGGAGCTACCCATTACTAAGTATGGTCATGAGACAGGACCTGGAACTTGGAACATGGTCCATCTCCCTCAACTGTTTTAAGTTTGAAGGACCTTTTTGAGGCATCGCCAATTTGCTACGAAAGGATGTGAATTGAATGAGAGGACATCATCAGCCTAGACCGGGTATTGCGTCTGCCAGATGCGTGACGCAAGTTTTGCCCCGTAGGCCTATGCTTAATATTAGACATGCCTTTGGCTTGTGTTTGATTAATTATATTTTCGATTCAAGTTTAAGCTGAGTGAATGTTTTATGCTTGACATGTGTTTAACTTATATAAGATCAAAATTTTATTTCAAATATTATATAAATTTAATATAATTTTAATAATATTGACAAGTCAAATAGAGCCGAGTATTTTTTAAAGTTTAAATACATTAAATTTGAATTTCGAGGTAGGTCAAATCGAACATTTCTTAATTCAAGTTTTGTTCATTATTCAACGAACTATTTATTTCGAACCGAATATTTTTTTTAGCATAAAATTAACGAGCACGAGTTCAAATCAAATTACGCTAAACGTAAAATATTTGTGAGTAAGGTTGGCTTGTTTACATCTATATGTATCAGATGGGATATCAAAGCCTCTATTTGTGATTCTATTTTTCGGAATGATTATATTAGCCTTACAACTATAGTTGCATGTTTAAGGCTTTCTGAGGGAAGAAAAAAGTTTCAGGCAACCATACCTTACATTAAATCAAAATCAAATTAATCGCTCGAATATGATTTAACACAGCTGGTCCATTTCTGTTTCTGTCTCTAGCAAATGAGATATAGGGTTTATATAATCGATTTGAATGGAGGAATTCTGGCCTTGTTTCGAATGATTCTTGTATTTTGTGAGAGTTTTAGTAGCATATTATTCTTTTCTTCAATAGTAAGATCATTATTAATTTATATTTTATGGCCAGTTATTTTATTGCATTTTCATGACATGGTGTAATCGGAGAAGAAAAAATCATCATTGAATGAATTTAATCCTAATTGAATTAATGTTTAATTACCATATTCAATAATATCGATCGATATATATGTGTGTGTGTACGTATGTTTCCCAATTTCCATGTAAAAACCCAAAAGCTCGGCCGGCTGCCACAGTGCTGATCGCTCTTCGGAGATGCTCCGGCGGCTGCCATGGTTCACCCATCACTCTTATTGTGTTTAAAGCTCAGCTCATGCAACTGATCATATAGAAGACACTTTTGTCCAAATATAATTTTCACAATACTACAAGGTGGTTAAATTGCTTCTAATTGGCTTTCAAGTTCTGATCTTGAACAACTCTTACTTTTTGCGTAAATAACTTCCTTGCGATCGAACGTCCAAATGGTTTTCTTTTTGTGCATTGCCGATTCTAAGCCAATAAAAGAGGACGAGGATTGACGCCATGAAAAACATCAGATCATCAAAATTTTGTCATCTGTATTACCGCATAAATTTTAATTTTGAATCCACGCCTTCAACTCCTTGTCGGTACCTGGTGTGTTGGGAAAGATAAAAAGAATATTATGAACAGAGTCGGAAAAGAAAGATTTCTCATGGGCAAACTCTCAATACCCTTGGCCGTCTTCGTGATGAATACCATACATATACATTATTTTAATTCCCACTTATTGATCAGGTTAGGATACATGAGGCACGTACCTTACAACAGTTCTGGCCTTTCATCCCTTGCCTTCTACCTACATTGCTTACTGCGTCTAGACATCCTAAACGCATCACCATTTTGTTGAGGTAACAAATTAGTATGAAGAGTTTTTTCCCCCCCTCCCAAATACAGCATTCATAAGAGGCATGCTTAGGCAACTAAACAATGAAGCACATAGCCGGACAGTAACTTGTTCTCCAATGATACCAAATTGAGATTTTCACTAACTGTCAAAGCACTTAGGTTAGAGATGAAAGTGCAACAAATCAATGATAAATTGGCACGCCTGCCTTGGCATGGGCAGTTATGGGGGTTCTGATCAAAAGAGATCCAAATTGAAACCAGCAAAATGAACCAAGTTCGACATCATTATGCAACGAGAATTAGCAAAGAGAACGCCCATAATCTGTTCACACTATTTTACATGTGTTTTTCCACCATACAGTAAAATTCAAGATGTTCCAAAATGCCTTGCACAGAGAACTTTATTCAACCAAGAAGGTTTGGATGGTAGCATCATTCTCTGCACCAAGAAAGCAAATTTGTCAAGATCTAATAACAGCCGAGAATGCCAACAAAGTGTTAATAGATGAGTAGGTGGTAAAGCCATATATGCAGAAATACAGATGGATGATGTAAGCATAAACATTGTAATAGAGAGGGACACACACACACACAAAACTCTGTCACAGATAAATTATCAACTACGTGACCAAAACAGGTCAGATGTGAGCAGTGATAAAGCATTCGGATATGTCCTTTAAAGAGAATGTCCAACCAGATGGCCGCACCAATGGAACAACATCTCAACATGAAGCGTACTAGAAACTTGTATAAAATGTTTGAAAGCCGCACAAGTCAATATATGCCCTCACTGGCCATCAGATAAAACAACAATAAAAAGTATGGAATTACAAGGGTATAGGACTCTAAGAGGTTTTGTCTTTAGGCAGGATAACATAGATAAAAATCATAAAAATTATAGATAACATAATTAAAGAATTGGGATGTTAAAATAGGCTTTAGCAGGAATCAACTTTGCCAACTTTAATTTAGGGATATCAGTAATATTAATAAGATAGAATCAGTAATCTTAGAGAATGTCCCATTAAACATCCGCTAAAATTATTAGAAAGAGTGTCCCCAATGGTACTATAAAGAATACAATAATGTGGTACATCTACATGAGACAAGATTCACGATTACAGATTACATTTCTTAGAGCAAGAGCAAAGACGTCCATTGTGGCAATGTAAAGAGATATCATGTGCAGCATTGTAGGGCAATAAACAGGGTAAAGTAAATAGGAAAAAACATAAGAAAATTGGATTTGAGTGTTGATATGGGGCACAATTGGATGAAATGTAAGATAAGGAAAATGGTCTACAATTGGATAAAATGGAGGGAAGGAAAACACCAATCCCAATTATTTGGGATAAGGTGGCTGATGATAGTGTTCAAGACCAGTAATGTACGTGTCATGCATCCAATCTTCTCAATATCATCAAAAGTTACTTTCCCTTCAAGATACTTCTACCTCCCAGGCCTCAATCAGAAAACAATAATTGAACACAAGCACTTAACTTAGAATCTTCGGGGAAGTGTCAGCAAACAATTAGGAAGTATTCAGCATGTGCCCACAATGTTTTGTGGTCCTTAGATCAATCTTCTTCTTCTTCCACCTGGTATCCAAAGGGTGTCGGGGGCATAGACCCTAAACTAGTAAACAATGCAATTACAAATGACAAATTTTTTGATGGTCAAATGCCCTTCCTAATGCCAACCCTCCTTCTTTATCGGGGCTCGGGCAATGCTTAAGCATTGGCGGAGTTTTGATGTGGTCCTTAGATCAATGCTTCAATAAAATTACGCAATGCCCATTATTTATGCTATGTTTATTTTATAAATTAGCATTTAAACCCCTCAATGCTCAGATTATACACCATGAATCCTAAAATGATTTAATTATCGAGTAGCTTAAAAAATAATGCATGGCACTACAATCACTGAAAATACCAAAAAATAAAATAAAAATTCCCCTTATTAAAATCTAACTTGACTCCTATAATGGAGATGAATGATGATCACATTAAAACCATAGTGGTGCTAATTGAACCTCAGATATAATGCCTCAACCAAATTAGATAGCAATCACTTGAACCATTTCCCTTGGTTGCCTTTCAGCCATCTCTATGTCATTGTCCTGATACTTCCAAACAACTAAACTCCCCTTGACCTGGCAAATAAACCTCTTCTTCCATATTGGCTGTTTACATTGATACAACGCCTCGTCCATAATTTAAACCTCCAATAAAGATTGGTTTCCATAATATCTTTTTTAAGATATAAAAAACCCAGACACCAACATTCTCAATCTTTTAGCAAAAAAAAAAAAAAACAGGCCAAACTACTCAGACTCTATTCAATCCACAACCAAATGAAACATCTCCGCTCCTGCCACAACGGGCAAATGTTTCCAAACATTCACACACACCCCCACTTTACCAGCCATGCTAGATTGTAAGGCTCGTTAAGGCACACCACCATTCTTCCTAAAACACAGCTAAAACAGGTTGGCATTGTCTGAGATCTAAGCACTATAGTTGTACAACAGCAGCTAAATGAAGAACCCTAATGGACTAAAAAAACAAACTAAAATGTCAAAAATGTCATCTTTCCCACTGCACATACAAAACAAGACCACCCACAACCATAGAATTAGCAATTCATCAATTCTAAGGCATAAACAACAATACCTAACCCCAATCGAAACCCTAGCAAGCTCCCCCAATCATCAAAGTAATAACCATAAAAAAAAAACAAACAGAAAGCACTAAGAAAAGAAAAAAAATTGTAAAACCTAATTTTGGCCCCCGGAGGCATGAATTTCCATGAGCTTCTTGTCCCTCCTCTCCATGGCCACATCCCACATATCATTCCCAATGTGCTTCGGCTGCCACGCATTTCAAAAAAAAAAATCCAACAACCATCAACAAATACCCAAATCAACCAACTCCCAAAAAAAAACAGAAAAACAACAATTCTCCTGAAGGAAGAAGACGAAGAAGATGATGATGATGACCACCGACCCGGCCATGAACGGACTTGTGGATGTAGTACTGGGCGTTGCCCATCACACAGAGCATTCCGGCGATGATGCCCAGCGGCAGCGCTGCTTGCAACCAAAGCATCTCTCTTCGCCGGAAATCGGCTCACGACGGACCAAGGTTTCGAGAGGAGAGCCGGGATTTCGTCTTCTTCCCACCACAAGAAGCGAAGGTGAGCGTCGAGAGTCGACATCGACAGTCTCTCTCCAGACGACGACGAGCCCACTAACGGACTCGCTAAAGCCCATCGAGTATGATGCATATATTAGGCCCAAAGCAAGTCAAGCCCGTTATTTGATTTTCTACTTCGTTTCATGTCCTCGGCCTTTTTCTTCTCTTCTTAATTAAAGTAACCTTTTATTTCAAGAACCCCGAAGGGGCCAAGAAATACAAAAAATAAAAAAAGAGTCTAAAAAGTCTTTATAAAGTTATGTCCAAGTGTCCAAAAGGGTAATTTTTTGTTTGTAGTTTAATACTTGAGAAATAATAGATATAATCAACGAATCATGATTGCATAAATAAGATAAACTTCTAAACTTGTTTACTATAAGACCACTTAAAGAATAAATAATTTGTATCTTCTAAAAAAGACTCACAAAGAAAACATCTTTAAGCGAAATGAAATTTTTTCTTTTGAAGATTGTGTATACTGTTAAAATGTGTAAAACTCATGATTCGAATTAGGGTTTTGTATTTAGAACCGGTCGGTTCGACCGTTATTTCGAGTCGAGTATATTTCAAAACACGTGTACTGAGCCGACGCTATTCGCTTGTATGAGCTATGAGGGTCATGCGTACCCAAGTATGTGCTGATAACGTCATGATCGCAGCAGGAAAAAAATGAGCTATCAGCATGTATGAGAGTATGCACTTTATTTTTTTATTATATATAGTGGATTGTATAATTAGTTTTAAGTTGTTTACCGCGTTATGGTTAGTTTTGGGTGGGTTGATAGCTCTAGAGCATGTCATTTTGATGTTGTGTTATTTTAGGGAATTTTTCCTGATTTTCCTAGATTTTTTTAGAATTATTTCGATTTAGATATTATTTTTTACTCGAGCCAAAGCCAAGTTAAGTAATATTTACAAATATGCAACCCAACCAAATTTTCTTCCCTCCTGACGTTTTCCTCCCCTTTTCCAAAAACCCTAGCCGTCCTCCCCATTGTGGCCGCCGCCATCGCTACCGCCGCCGACTGACGCCGCCCAGCCGCCGACTGTCGGCGCCCCATCCCACGACGGCATCGCCGTGCCGCCCCAACCAGCCCTGGGGCCCATCCGGCCGTTCCGACGGTCGAATCACCAGGCCTAGCACGGAGCCCGTGTTGGGTCGCGTCGCCAATTCTACCACCGGCAACCGTCGCCGTCACCATCCAGTGGTCAGCTTAGCATCTACAAACCCCCAGCGACCTTCCCCGACCAGAGTGCCACCCACACCGACCGGATCTAGCCACCCATAGCCGCGCACCATTTTTTGCCATTTTCCGGAGAGCCGCCTCCATGGCGGCCACGCCGACGCTACAGATGTGTCGGGCTTGCCGAGTCGGTTCTAATGGTATCCTATACGACCACTATCCGGCCAGTAGATGTCATCGGCGACTGTTGCCGAAAATCCATCGAAAAGTGGCTGGAAAACCACTAAACCCGTCGGAACCGGAAAACCGGAGTGATGGAATTCGCCGGGTCTTTCACTCAGTTCATCTGGTCGAACGCGATCAAGCTTCGGACTCCGTCGAGCGCTGAATTTGAGGTTCGAGATGCACACATGACGAAACCCTAGTCATCACTGATCGCCAACGATGCAAGGTATAATTACCTCTAAGTTTATTATTTAGAATTGATGATTGTTAGACAGCATGCTAGGGTTGAGTAATTGATATGATAAATACCTAAATGTGAATGAAACAGTGAGTTAGATGATGTGATTAAGAATGATGAGGATTAAGCAACCGAGGAGGCAATGTGAGCATGATAAGTGGTTACGATGTAATTTAGAAAAACATACTAAAATTTAGATGAATAGGGTGAGTTATAATTATTTTCACATTTATGATTATTTGACTATTGATAAATGTTTGCATTGTGAGTGATTATTATGAATGGTTTGATGCATCATTTAGTTAGTGGACGTTAGCTTTTAGATTTGATGTGTAGGTACAGAGTAGGAGTTCGCCGCCTAAGCGCGATGACACGCTTGGAGCTTCTACCAGGTCCGTTTAGGACTTGTCTCTATTTTTATGTTCTTTCTATTGTAGGTTTGATTATTATTTGCAAGACGGGTTAAGTGGCGTTTTATCGGATCCCACTTAACTCGGGTCATTTAGCTGAACTGTTTTCCGGATTAATAACCCTCGAGGATGAGATCCCTCGAGAATGATTTTGAAAACAAGATCCACAACAAGTTGCCTTCGGGCCTATTTTATAAATCCCTTCCCATGCATATATATATTTTTATTGAGTTTTCAGTGAGACGAGAGATGGAGAAATCGACTGCACATACCATGCAGAGGATGCCGTGATAGTCAAAGCGGGCTCTAGATTAGTGCTAGCGGACTATTCCATTCCCGAGGGATCCTGACAACTCCATGTTTGAGTTCCTCATACCCGGAGAACGTGGAGGTTTACGGGTACTGTTTAGTACAGCGCATGTCATGACTTGTGGTTCAAAGGGTACTGAAGGCGACTACCTGAGAGTACTGGGTCTTTGTGCTCAAGGCCAAGAGAAATATGGAGGTAAGGAGAGGGCTTGGGATTTGAGACTAGATAATGAAGTATAAAATGTCGAGTGAGGCAACAACAGTAGTAGTTTAGTCAGTTCAGGATGCTATCGGGTCTGCAGCCCAGTGGCTCCTCAGTAGATGCCCTTTAAAGAGTTCACGAGGAATATATGATGTTTTCTATCATATAAGAGTTTGCTTTCATAGCCAGTTTGTTATTAGTTATTTTTTGGACCAGTAATGCCCGTTACTGACGGTTTTTGTACTATATGTAGGTGATGACTCTGAGATGGAAGTGTCAGCCTGGACGGAGGAGCAATGAGGTCTTTTGTACACACACATATATCTTGATT
Organism: Piper longum; assembly: GCA_032619315.1. Lineage (NCBI taxonomy): Eukaryota > Viridiplantae > Streptophyta > Magnoliopsida > Piperales > Piperaceae > Piper > Piper longum. Next base: position 9,229 of record JAVDBV010083428.1, on the reverse strand, counting down.
GAATGTTTAGTATTTTGTGTATGATTTGATTTTATTGGAATTGATGTGAGGAATGAAAAGCATGACGATGTAGTTGAATACTAAGATATAATGACAGGATGTCAAGCATGAATAGATTGCACAGGCGGGCTGCGACCCAAGTTTCAGAAAGAGTTTACCGTATGCTAGATTTTGTATGAATGAAGCTGTTTGATATATGGTTATATATATTTGCATATGTATATTTGACAGGGTGGCCCTTCATGTCATTTTTTAGGAGAAACTCTGTTCGTTATATTTTAGAATTTTCATTAATTTAATCGTAATGGTATTGATGTGCGATTCAAATTGTTTGTTATCCATATAGTATTCTGTTAAGGTTTTATCCATTCATGCATGTATGACAAATCGTATCTTCATCTTAAGACGCCGAAATTGGATCCGTATGAGTTAGGTTTGGGTTAGCCGACCTAACTGGGGACCGTAACATGCCGGTTCGGTTCACGAGCATAAACAGGAATTGAGGTGTTACAAAATGTACCCATCCGGTGAACACAATTGACTATTTTGAAAAAGAACTCTTTAAATTATTGCATGCATACATTATTCATTCGACAAATTATCCTTTATTTTTTAATTTCTCCTCTCTGTATGCAGTATTATGGGAATGGGAACATTTTCCCTTAAAATAAAGTAGTAGTGCAAATCACACCGTATAAAAATATAATTAAATAAATCCAATTACAAGCTCAAAACTTAACGTGTGGGGGATGGCTTTAACTTAATTGAAACCAAACAATGCGAGCTGAAACCCTAAAGACATTGAGTCATATTTTTTGATGAGCAACTGTCAAAGAGGAGATAGGCATGAGTGAAAAAAAACTACCGTTTGAAATTTTTATATTTTTTATTTGTATTTGTAAGGATGATCATGATTCATGAACACTATGACATTGTTGTACATACGCATTCAAAATCAATCATAAACTATATTGCATAAAATAATTACAAAAATATATATTACACAGACTCAACCTAAATTAGATAAGTTTTATCCCAAAAAATGGTTTTTTTAACCATGTAATTTTTGTCAAAAATATTTTGTTTGTGATGTGAACAAGGGTGTGGGTCAAGCTGTAACAGCTTAGGGAGCATGAATTATTTATGCGGTAGGATGGATAAATACAACTATTTCTATGTTTTGAATCCGTGCGGCACTAACCATGACTACGATAAAAAGAAACATGTGCATGGATTTTGTTCAATCACACACCTGTGAAAGAGCTGGCAAAGAAGACAAACACTTCAAAGGCTTTTGATTTTGTGTGTTTTGGATTGCATGGCATAAAGGAATGAAGGGAAGGGAAGTGTTCTGGCCCTTTCCTCTCCCACTAGTTCTCAAGGAGCCCCAATTTGTATGGTTTAAACCCCTTATCATATATACATATATAGATAGATGATGATGGTAGCATTTATCAAACCTTTGATATTGTCTTGAAAATCATGAATTTTGGTACATAATCTTCAAAGCCTCTTTGGACTTGAGTTTTAGTGTTTTTACCACTTGTTTTTGAGTAGTAAGGTCATGTTATTATTAGATAATTTTTTTCTTTGAGACGACACAAAATAATAAAGTAAAATTATTTATATTTTAAAAATTCAAGATTTAAACTCGACTAAAATTTGGAGTCGGCTCTGATCAAATTGGGAATCATTTATATAATTTTTCCATTAAGTAAATAAAATTATAAAAAAATAGTATATCTTACTATACTCACACTTGAATTTTACAATATATGATTTACATCACTTTGAAATATTGATTTAGATAAATTATAAGAAAATTATAATGTTTTAATAACTTTTATTATTTGATTCAGGGGCTTAATCATAAAATATATCACTAGAGAATTATATATAGAGTTTAATTCGAAATGTCATAGAGTGGAATCAACTTGGGAGTCTTTAAAGTAAAAAAAAACTTTAAAAGTATGCGCTCATGTCACGTATATTTTTTTATTTTATATATAAATATATATATATATATATAGCATTGCAACTAGAGCATTTTATTGCATTAAGTTTTTACTTTTATCAATATTCTAATTATTATTAATTAATATTTATTAAATTCTGTCCATGCTTGTATTTGTATATTACCAGTCATAAGTTTGGATAAAAAATATTGGTGCTAGAAAGAAAACCCGACTTACTAAACTGTGTTTAATGAATAATCAAGTTTTTTCAAATTAAGGTTCAAATAAGGTGGAATTAAAGAAAAAGAAAAATAATATTCAGCAATCATTAATAAAATTAGCTTAGTGTGATAAACAAGAGCACCATTTCCCTTAATTAGCTGGATCCATCATCTATGTAGCTTAAGCCAGTGAGGCCCAAAACTGCCCTTAAATAATCTCTGGCCCTCTAGATTTCATTGGAAACCGCATGAAATTGAGTAAATTATGACAGTGGGTGCCTGCATATAATAATTGAGACTGGTCTCTTCACGGCCATATATGCTTCTGTTGCAACCTCCACATCTGTTCATGTGAGGGCCAACCTGCAACAATTTGTCATATGCCTTCGAGCAGACCAGAAAAGAATCCTATGCAAGCTTATTCTCTCGTGCATGATGAAAACCAATGCCCTTTGTTTTTGCTTTGATTGGTTACAATTTACATGTGAGCTAGCAACCAGGCATGGGGGTAGGTCTTCGATGAGAGCCATATGAATAGTATATACTCTCTCTCTCTGTATATATATATGGTTCATAAGAAAAAAAATACTATATTCACAAGATTTTTAATTGTTAATTAATCAATCCATTAAAGGTGGGGCTAATGACCGAAATGAAGTCATAACAAAGTAGCTATTATGGAAGGTGCGGCTGGATCACCCGGAGAGCTAATGCTTGTCGGGTATTTTAATTTGAACTTTTTATTTTATGTTGTTATATGTTTCAAAAAAAAAAGTTGTCCTAAAGAGGAAAAAGGTAATTTTGCTTGTTCAAGTTTCTTTGCTTTTACTAAATTAGTGCATGTACTAAAAGAATTTAAAGAGTTTTGTATGAATTGTTGTAGCTTTAGGGGAAACCGCATCATGAAAAAACATCCACTGCTTGAATTGGTAATTGAAATTTAGGTCACAAGTTTGCCTTTCTATAATTGATTGATATCAATGTACGTATATGTGGCCACTAGACATAACATTTGTTTAATAAAACACATGCTTGGGTAGTTCGAAGAGTATTTCTTAAGTGAACTACTACATGGTATTTGCCTTGTTTCATACGATGGTGAAATGTGAAGTATCCTTTTTCTGTTTTTGGGCCCATATATTTTATTCCTAAAAAAAAACAAAATTATATAGTTCAAATTAATTGTCAATTTAGACTATTGTGTTCTTGCAAGCCAAATTGCAAAAGAGGGTCCTACTCTACCACTTTGATTGATCAAAGTCAATTTTTCTTTGCCTATAAAAAATTGTATGCTTAATATTTGTACATTTTTTATTATTGAACCTTCCAAACCAATTTAAATTTCAGTGATCCAGAACACTCCAATTGATCAATTTTTTTTTTCCTAGCCAGGCCCAGCATCAACATGATGACAAATGAATATTCGATTTTTGACAAGTCCTTCAAATCAATGGAATTAGTCTCAATCATTTAAGTCAATTAATCCCCAACCATCTTAATAGAAGAAAATTCCCAGGTGACCAACCAGCTTTAATAAATTCTTTGCTTTCTCCCAATGCAACCATCTTTAATAAGTTGATACCCAAGATGGAAATAAGAAGAAATTTTACATTAATATTTAATAAAGAGGAATTTACAGTTAAAGGGCGCTATATTGAAGAATTCAGAACATAAAGTAAAAATAATTGTCACTGATAATTAGAGAGAAATTTGAAGTAGATAGTGAGACTTCAAGGTCATAACCTTTTGGTTAATTTGATAGTATATATGTCTCAATAACAAAACTCGATAATTCGCATCTTTTTGTAATTACGGGCACTTAACTTACAAGTAAATCAATGTAATAATATGACTATTAAACATGTACCCATATATCAATAATAATTATTAAATATATCTCGTTACATAATCAATATTTAAATATTTTAAAGAGTTAAATGAAGGGAAAAATTATTAAGTTTAACTTTAAAAAACAAATTTGAATGCCAATTGCATTTAGTTCGTTAATTTCTTGTACAAAATAACGTAAATTCAAAGTTACCCAAAAAATATAAAATAAAACAAAAAATTCAAGAAACTAAACAAGCAACCAATAAATAAAAAAGAAGAAAATCTTCGTAAGGTGGGCCCGCACATGCCGAAAATCATCGCATGTGGGACCCGCATTTTCACACAATCAAACCATCAGGCCCCACGGACGGGGGCAAACCACAGACTTTCAGCTCCTTCAATCTTCAATCTTCAAAGCACAAATCATAAATGCACATATATATATATATATATTTATATATATATAAATATAAAAAATATGTGTGTGTTATACGTTACCAACCAACATGAGTCTGCATGCACAGTAACTATGAGCTCTCTTGCGTACGTTAATATATTTTTTACAGCAGTTTTCATGGCGGCAGACGTCCCTATCGCTCCCCACCTACACCCCTTTACTTCATTTACTCCTCCCAACTAAGCCCCCATTGCTAATCTTTCCTTGGTAGATTTTTTTTTTTTATTCTTTGAGCTTTTTCGGCGGGGGTACAAGTGGGAAACGCCCTCCTCCAAACCTTCTCAAGGCTCCTACCTCCCTGCACCTGCACGGCGTGTACACTCAGTTCTTCATCATCCACCCTAGCTGCCCATACACCCTTTGCCCTGCTTCTTCCTCTAGTTCTTGTAGCTAGCTAGCTAGTTGGTGGTCTTGTTTCTTTTTAGCTTTTTTGGTCTGTGCTACTGGTGGAGACTTGGAGTTTTGGGTGGTCTTTTATAGCTTTAATTGGGGGGAGCTATGTCAGGGTTGTACTCACATACTTTTTCTCCAGCTAGAACTGCCTCGCCCCAGATTAGGAGTACGCCTGATATTGATAGGTATGTGTGCGTTTCTTTGTTGATTTGGGCTTTAATTAATTTGTGATTGGCTCCATGTTTTGTTAAGTTGTTTATTTGATTGAATTGGGAGATCTTTGAGTTGGGTTTTTCTCCTTTTAGTCAGTACTTGAAGGAGTTGTTGGCAGAGCACCAGAAGCTGGGGCCGTTCGTGCAAGTCCTCCCCATATGCAGTCGTTTGTTGAATCAAGGTTTGTTTGTTTGATTTTTTTCTTTAATCTAATTTATGAGTTTGAAGGTGATATGTTCTTGGTTTCATCTGTCATAGGCTTGTAAGCTAAATCTATGCTTATGCTTGACACCATCACCTGCTCACTGCTATTGTATGTTCTGCCTTGGTAGTTGGTACTGTAATGGATTTTGCTATTAGTATACCAACTAATTTATCTCAGTTTTATGTTAATTTGTATTCAGTGTGAATAAACAAATGGTCTTTTCAAATTACATTAGTATTTACTTTCAATCTGCTTATCTGTGGACTGTGGAGAATACATAATCTAAATCAGTTTATCATTTGATTTTGCATTATCACCAATGCAACATGGTAAGTACTCTCGAGTCAATACGATTAGCTAGATTTACTTGGTAAAGCAATATCAAGGCATCAAAATATGTTAGGAAAAGAGTATGTACCTCTTATGTTGGGGTCGTTTCATTTTAACAGAAATTTTGCGGGTGTCAAGCATGGTCTCCCCCCAAGCATTTGGGGATTATGATAGAATGCATCAGGCAAGCCCCAATTATATGGGTTCTGGAAATCTTTTGGCTGGTGTAGGAGGAATGGGTTTAAGTGGTTGGAATGGCCTCTTGCAGGAGGTAAGATGCTTATTTTTGTTCTTTATGTTTCTAGCTACATGGCTTCAATCCAACAAATCAAAGAAATTCTCTCTGTGGAGGTGCCATTTAGTAGTTGGCAGTTCTTGGCACTCAGCTGATAGTATCTATAATAAGTAGTTTAGTGAGTTAAATTCTTGTTCCTACTGTGTAATCTAAACAATATGCGGTCTGTTACATTGATTTGATAACCATTTTTGAAGTTTGATGTGCTGATACGAAATTCACTTGAAGGCATGCCAATGGGGATCATATCGGCTATTTGAATATAATTAGGGCAGACTTTCTACTATGATATCTACAGGAGAATATTGGAATATTGGAACATTTCCTTTAATTTTTAAGATAACAAAACCCTTTCCTAGTAAGACAGAGTTCAAAAGAAATTTTGTTTGATGGCATGAAGCATTGATTCTCTTGGTTGCCTGTGTGAAACAGGTTTTAGGGGTTTTGTAATTCATAGAAAAATGCTTTATGTGGTGCAAACCTTGAAGAGCAACGTCTCATGTAGTTTGAATATGTGTTCCTTGTATTAACTCTGTTATGCCTGTCCAATTAGTTTTATCGTGCTAGACTTGAATTGGTTAAGCCTATTTTTATCTCCAAATTAGACGCCAGCTCGTCATAGACAAGGATAAAATGGAAACAATTTCTTCATACCTTTGCACTGCTAAATGCAATTTTCTGGAATTTATTTGATGATGCCAATTTCCTCACGACATCGAATTCTTCTACGGGCAAGAATATTGAGTAGAATATGGTGCATGCATTCTATAAACTGATGGTTTAGACTTCAGAGCTTGTTCTTTATCACTATTTTCTTGTTTAGCTTTCCAAGAAATTAGTACTTTAACATCTGTTCAATTTTTTACATTTGAAAATACTTTTGATGGTTTTTTTATTTGCTTTAAAGAGTATCCCACATTTTTTCTTTTATTTCAGTATATATTGAGGATTTAGATTTGACTACATCCTCTAAGAAATTTATTAGTTCTCAGAGAAGGAATATTCATAAGCACTTGTACATGACAAATCATCTCATACTTAAAAGAAAACCTAGCTAGTGAACGTTAATCAACCACAAGATGGTTACAAACTACAAAGCAAAGGAAATTCGAGTAAATGTAAATTTGCATTTCTATATATGGATTGGAGCACAGAGGAAAAAAAACAATAAATTGGCCATTGTATATTTACACAAAACCCAACCTCACACTAGAAATGATAAATATGAATCAAACAATCTATTTGCTTGTTCTCAATAATAACTATTAATCAAGTTTCCAGAACTTCTGCCCAAATTGTTCATTTGGCTACAAGTGCTTTTGACTATGATTTGCTAGCTTGTTACCATTCTTCTCTTTTCTTCAATTTATATGACAAAATACTGTTTTTGTCATTGCCATTAAATGTCTGCTTCATGTTTCAGCAAAAGTTAGGATTACCTCAGGGAATGACAATGGACTGGCAAGGTGCACCTCCTAGTCCCAGCTCATTTGCTGTCAAGAAAATTCTACGGCTCGAAATTCCAGTGGATGCCTATCCTAATGTATGGATTGCAGTCATCCATTTTATTTTTAAAAAAGAAAAAACTCCATTTATTTTTTTGCAATCATCTCTGTGTCTTTAATTGAAGTGAAAGAACATCCTTTTCTTTTCCTGAAATCAAATGTGAGGCCATAGTTCTAGCATTTGGGAGGCAAATGCAAACTTCTCATAACAAAGGAATTGTGGTTTTATATTTTAGAATTGGGTCGACACAGATAGAAACTGACAAACTTTAAAACAATCTTCTAACCAGATTTATCCATAGAAATGATTTTAATTATTGTAGTTATGCTGTCATTTAGAGGTATTCTGGATTTTTTATTATCAAGTTTTGCAATGGAAGCTGACTATATTAATATTTCTAAACCAACAATCATTTCATGAACCTATTAAACTTCAAATGCAACTTCCCTTCCACTGACCTCCATCTAACTGAAAAATGGTCTAGATATGGATGTTGAAATCAGTGTGATATTGCAGGATTTCAAGAGATTTTAGTTGGTTGATCCTATTATCGTGCCTTCTTCTAGGAGCTTCTTCTATGCAGGAAATGGTCACTGCTTCATTGCTAACCAACACTGTTGTGATTGTTAGTTCAATTTTGTCGGGAGGCTTTTGGGACCAAGAGGAAACTCACTGAAACGAGTTGAAGCTTCCACAGGCTGCCGTGTATATATCAGAGGAAAAGGTTCAATAAAGGATCCTGGAAAGGTGAGTTTTTAAATGTTTATTTTAGCTCTCAATGTAAGGATTCTGGTATTTCTCTGCTGTAATGTTCTTGTGTGATTAAGTTAACACGAGGAAAATATCAAAAACTAAAGGCATCTAATATGCACTATGTACATTCCTGGATGTGAAATGAACCAGCACAAACCATTAAAGAAAAATGGCCCGACTTCTAAGTTAGCAAAAAATAATCGGCATCTTGACATGAACTAAAAATAATGCATTAAATTGTAAGGAGCCATACCTTGGCTATCAGCAAATAATGTTAAGTTCCCAATATCCCTTTGCAACAAAGCCCGTATTAGCTGCTCAATTAGAGCTTATCCAAGTCCCTGTCCCTGGAACAGGAGACATCCTTAAGCATAATATTTGAGTGAACAACATTTAAAGAAATCGAGAATTCAATTAGAGGATACTTTTATGTTTGATGACTCTATGACAAACGTCTCACAATGAGTAGCCCATGAAAAGTGGCAATGTAACAGCTTGACTCAAAAATATAGCCCATGAAATATCCTTCATCACTTCTTATGATTACAAATGGCAAAATTTTGATGACTAGATGCCCTTCTTGATGCCAACCCTCCTCCTTTGTCCATGGCTGGGACCAAAGTTCATTTTCGGAACATCTTCCAAGAACTTTCACGCCAAATGCAGGGTAATAACAATTTGGTCAAGCATAAGGTGATCTTCTTAAGGCAGGTTTCACCATTACAGCCTGGTTACAATGGAAAAATAGCTTTCTTCTTCGCGCATGAGATGCCATTTGAGCCTCACCAAAAATAAATAAATATACGAGAGGCATAAAATAGAAATGGAAGCATATCATTAGACAATTTAGATCTCACAATCTCTCCAATGTACCTGGTAGGATGGATCAACAAGAACATCCCATATCGTGGCATTAAAGGCATAATCTGAGGTAGCATGGGCCATGCCAATCAGCTCCTTACTGTCAAACCCTTCAGCCAAATAACTTCTCCTAAGTACACTAAAATGTTTATCATTAAAGAATATTATATTGCACTCAGCAGCAATGCTTTTAATTTTATAGAATAATTA